>DWPQ01000353.1:0-17533 GCA_018251795.1 Perichares adela
TAACTTGATGTTGAATCTATTGGTAACTCGATTTTTATATAACAACTATTAAGTCAGTATTCCAATAGGGCAGCGAATTATGTCGCAAAATTTAATTTCAAGTAAATCGAGTTCAAAGTTACGCATAAACTTTTTAGGATATTTCAAAACACCTTAAGTGTTTTAAAATTAAACTCGTTAATTAATTTAATTTAATAAATTGTCTTCTTTTAATTTTTGAGAAATATTTAATGTACCAGTTCGGCCCTGTCGGTTTTATATTACAGGACCGCATTAGAACGATAAATATATTTTGAAAATTTTATCAATTACATATTAAAAAAATTGAATATCTGTCTGTACTTTACTCTATACTTGCATAAGTATAAAACGGTATGTTACTTAAAGTGTAAGTAATAACTCTGTAGTAAGAAAGCCACGATATCGGCGGTTGGTTTCCGATGAATGTTGATTACATACATTTTAATCCGCTCGTCTGTATGTCTGTTTACCCAACATGTAGGTCGGCTCTCCCTGCCGCGATGCCGTGGCTATGATGTGTACAATTTTGTGGCGATTCACTTAATAACACTATTTTTCTCCGATTGAGATTACCATTAGAGAGAAATCACAGTAACAAAAAGTTGTACTTTCGATCATTATGTGTTGCGCTGCGCCGTTTTTAAATGCTTTATTATTCTTTTTGAAAGTCTGAATACACCACATGCAATTGACGAAAGCTTTTTTTTAATTTCTCAATTTTTTAATGGAATTAAAATTAGTACTTTGACTATGTTAATTTTTGAGACATATTTTAAGTTCTCCTAGTTCTTGTTAGGTCAAGGCATCATTTTGTTCACAAGTTCTTGAAAGCACTCCATAAACATGTTTCAGACAATGCGTGATGGTTTATTGTAATGAGCCGATTGTTTCTGATTGCTGCCTTTGACGAGCGCGACAATGAGCAAATAGAGCACAGAAGAGACACAACCGTTTATGTTCAATTAGTTCGTAATGTCCGATTTCATAATAGTGGTCCATACAAATTTTGGTACACAATTAGTCCATACAAACTTTGGTACACAGTCTATAAAATATTGACTTCAGACCGCATTACCCGTAGAACTAAGGCGGTCCTGTATCTACGATTAAGAAGCAAATTATTGCTCATTTTTTTAAAGTATACCCTATATCATGTATGGTATTATGTATAGTATATTGCATATACTATATATCGATTATTGTAAAGCACATCGTACACGCTTAAGTGTTGTGATGCTAAACAGAGTTAATTTGGAAACGTCGTTGACAGTAGGCAAAAAATGAGGCCACTAAGTTATACTTCTGTCAATCTATTTAATCATTGCTACTTGAAGAAACATTTCGTTAACTAAGAGCGTCCTTACACGCAGATCACTTAACAACTATTGTCAGTTACATCCATGTGTCAGAAGTTTTATTTAAATACTATAACGTAAAACGTCAATCTGCTATATATTATACATACAATTAGTAAATAACTGAATAACATAATATATATCTTTCGCCTGCTATTTATTTAAAAATATCCTTTTTTTATTATACTCAGCACACATTCTTGTTTGCGCCTTTCGAAGGTTGTCTGGAAGAGATCCCTAAGACTATCATGTTGTTGTATGTTAAATAGCTATCGTAGCTATCTATATTTATATCGTTTATTAAAATAGTTTCCCAAAAAATAGCATCGTGATAATACTACCGGAGAGTTCACCAAAATGTTCTCAAAAGTATGTGAAGTTAGCCAATCCTTGGCTAGTGCGGTGGGTTGTGACTTGTGACTCTTTAGGCAAAGGGAGATCTAACGCCAGGCTGGCTATTGTTGCTTGGAAAGAAGCCGAGCTCCGACTTTATGCTCAGACCTTATAAAAAACGCGAGCGATCGATAAAACTTCCTCACCGTGATTCAAGAAGCGTTTGCATTATCTGTTGTTGCATAGCGGAAAGTGGCACTCCGAATGATGTGAACCAAGCCATCAGCGGGATATCGATTCTTCACTAGAATTCTGCAGCAGCTCCATATCCCAATTGCGTAAATATTGTGCCTTATCTAAAGAAACTGAATTGCTATACAAACAAGTTACGTTAACCATTACCGGACACTGAACAGCTTGTGACATAATCACCGTCACACTTGTTACTGTAATTGCGAATATTCACATTTCCTTTAGACCAACAGCAGTTTTAATCGATATGCCATCAGCGGATCTGAAATCTTATCACCATGACTTTCGGGATTACACTTGGTGGTAAACCAGATAAAAAAGCCGGGCAGTCATGAGGACAGCCGACAGAAGTAAAAACTAAAAACTGTTTTGAGCATTATAATAATGATGTTTGTATGTAGAGAGATTCTTTGTATTATTATCGTACTACTTAATCAAAACAATTTAAGTACATACAGTATAAATAGTTGACAGTTCACAATGATAAGTCACTTTTATGCTGCAACATTTTTAGCTGCTCAAACTATGTGTACTAAGGCTTATATTCAGCAAGAATGTGTATGTCATATAGCCTTAAGTCTTCAATACCGAAGCAACTAAAATAACTGCGCTGTCCGTAATGATTATTTCTTGTGAAATCACAGTTGCTTACGCAGGTGACGATGACGAGAGCTCAATTTTTCCCCACCAAAAAAATGTGCGGAACGAGCCACAAGAAGTTTCCACTTCAAAAACCTCATGAATTATATTCGGAGGTACTGCGTCCTCCAACAGAAGGTATTTAACGCCACAACCCAGTTCCTTGTTTAGCTGGGTGCAATAAATGCACGCTAACTTCGACTCAAGGATTGATGAAACAATTTAAACCCCGGAAGTCTTGTATTCATTAATGATCAAAGATGTCATCAGGTTTTGAAGCAGTTTCATTATAAAATTTCATTACTGTTCTGCATGAGATTCAATTTTCAATCGTAAGTTTATCGATACGGCCATGAGGAAGACAATACATAACTCAATATCATTGCGATTAAGGACTTCACGTAACATATAGTACTAAATTATGAATTTTAATGTTATTTAATCAGTTGTGGTAAACACATAATTGGTATTATATCATTGTCAAATATAATTTGAAGGTGACCAAGACGCGAATAAAATGTGTTTTACAATACAATTCGATATACTTTATTGCGCACAACAAAAATATACGTTGGTATCAGTTGAATGGTTACACTGAAATATTAGAGGCCGTGTTCATCGGCTTTCTTTGAATTTGTAGATGAAACGCGTATCAAATCAAATCATTTATATGTGTACTAGCTGACCCCGCCAACGTTGTTTCGCCATATAAAAGTTGGTGTAAAAATACAGGGGTTAGTGATAGAAAGATGAAGATTGGGGTTGTATGTATTTTTGGTGCCACATCATAAAAAAAATACCGTAAAGTAAAAAAAAATATGTTGGGCGCGGGACCCCCATATAACTAGCGGTATAAAAAATAGTATACAACCTATTCTCAGACTTACCGAATGTACGTGCAAAATTTCATAAAAATCGGTCAAGCCGTTTCGGAGGAGTATGGCAACTAACACTGTGACACGAGAATTTTATTATAGATAGATTGTACTTCACTTGAAGTGATAATTTGTGTGCAATAAAGTCTATGTGTGTTGTGTATATTAGTAGTCATTATTATAAGGAAAACAAATTCGACAATATACATAATATACAATAAACAGTGTAAAAGGCGGTGTTATCGTTAAGCAGCGGTCACTTCCAGGCAAACTGTGGGACGACGACATATTTTGAGGAAATAATATTCTAATACAATGGAAAGTTAATAAAGATGTTAACAATCTATACTAACGTGTATTATATGAAATGTAATTTTATTTATTCGAAGTAGGATTTTTCAAACACTTTTCGAAAGTCAATTTAAGCCATCGCTTCTGCAAATCCCTACGATGAGTAGGGAGAAGAAGAAGCGGCAAGAAACTGCCAGGGAGTATATTTCCCTACTCAGTTATATAATAAATGCGAAAGTAACTCTCTGTTTAAGACGTGATCACACACAAATCACTGAACCGATTATAATGAAATTTCATATGGAGATATTTGCAGAATCTTGGGATGAAATTAGGCACCATTTTGAAACTTTTTTTTTAGTTGTATTATTTAATTCGTGAGACATTGTATTCATTATGACATGGACATACGGTTACGTATTTTAGTTTTTCCAGGAATTCCATTGTTTCATCGGGTCTACAAGTACTACTACCACACACTAAATACTATACTACTTACTACTACTACTTACTATATACTAAAGATTATCAACACATGGTTACAATATTACACAATCAACATTTCATTTCATTTACATAAATCGCGGTGGTAAAGTTCGCAAGGTCGTGGATAATTGGTATCTGACTTTCGTAACAGCTCATCGTCAAACATTATGAATATAACTTGTTTCAAACTAGATGACATACTGAACACAAAAATAACATCATCCAAAATTAATAAATCGCAACAATTAGTGAATTCGTTTTTATGACCAAAACATAAGGATTAATTTACGTTTAACTTCGATGGATTAAGTGACTCTTTAAGTTGAGCTTAAAGTGATGGCGTGAGTATTAGAAATAATTATCACTTGCTTCGGTGAAGGAATACATCGGGAGGAAACCTGTGTTTATGGGAGTTCCCCATAATGTTTTCGCAGGTGTGTGAAGTCTGACAACCCGCACTTGGCCAGCGTAGACTATGGCCTTTTAACTCTCTCCGTGTGAGAGGATACCCGAGCCCAGCAGTGGGACCACTACGGGTTATTAAGTTATGTTTTCTTTACATAGTATAAAATGAAGTCGCTTTCGCTGTCTATGACCTTGATATCTTTTAATCTATCTAATGGATTTTAGTGCAGCTGGCAGCAATAGATAGAGTGACTCATGAGGAAGTTTTATGTATATTTTTAATTCCCCTAATAAGGATCGTCCACCCAAATATTTTTACTTTTCATTGTTTGGACAATTTATCTTCTTTTTATTTTTTTATGATATAGGTTTCATTAAATCTACAAACAACCCTTAATTTTAAACCTATTATTATTCTATCATCAACTTCAATTTATGAATACCAAAATGTTTATTACATAATATATCTTATATGCGGCAAAACGACATTTGCGGGGTCAGCTAGTTAAGTATAATTCGTTCACACACGTTATTTAATTTACCGCCGCACCTGTAGCATGTAACCGGTAACGAGAAACTGCAGCGTCACGCTGACTTGTGATATCTCGTAACAACGTCACTAGTTTATGACGCTTGAACTTATACAGTGAAATACCAACACTCGTGTAGTCATTCGCGAGTTGTCTAGCGAAAATCGGTCAACAACCTGTTGAACTAATATCGCTGTTATCTCATATAGGTTTATGTCATATTAATATGAGTTACTCTACATACATGATATCGTCAATTTGTTTTCGTTGTTTTTCAATACATATAAGTCAATATGTCAGTAATATATTTTATGTCACTACATTTATTGCGTGCTATAATCTATTTGGCAATAAAATGTTCTTTTTGTGAACTTGCGTAGTAATTGAATAGTAATAAGTGAACATAAGTTCCATCCGATAAACTTGACACGTTCAAATTACGTGTTTAAAATTTAATTTTAGAATTCAAAGATGGCAGCGCATCTTCATCATTATAAATTTGTTATTTTTTGTAACCTATATTATTATGTTAATAAAAACAGCAAATCAAACTTTTAAAACTAGTCAAATATTTATTATATTATACGAGATATACTACACAATATGTGAATTTAAAATTATAATTATTATAGATTATCAGTGGTGATGGAATACAAACCATTTAGCCATAACCACGATCTACGTAACTGGTCGAAATATCTTCATTCAAATGTATTACTATGTTCGTGATTCCACCATATCATACTAAAATGATAATAATGAATTTTAAATGAGTCATTTGATATATAAGTAATTAATTTACTAAAATTAAATGTCATCACTTAATCTTAGTGACCTGTGAAACAACCATTTCAAGTTCACCGACTCATACTGCAAGCATTGATGCTGACTAGTAGTTTGAAAACATCGTGAGTGACAAACTTACAATAAAGGGTAAATAAACATTCATGAAAATTCAACGACACTCAGTAGAAAATGACATGTACAATTAATTCTAATCGAGCATTACAATTATAGCTTATCATCATGCCTATTTTTTTCGTTCATGCGATAGATTTAATCTTTATTTATTTGCTACGTCATAGTCAATATAATATAATCTTTCCAAAGTCAAAGTCAATGTTTTTTGTTTAAATTGTCTCTGGTATTTTTTGTAATCCCCTGCTTCGTTTAGAAATGAAGTATAACAAAAGTATATGTATATTTGTGATACTACTGACTACCACATTAAGAGACGCATAATGATTACTAAGTAACGCCCGAGTAGATTTTTTACGAATCATTCTCAATCATCAATTATATTACGTATTGTTATCCCTTTGTTTCCAAAACAAGTACAACAGTAGTATATGTATGCGTGACAATCCATATTAATATTATAAATGCAATTAACTCCGTCTGTGACGTGATCATGACCAAACCGCAGCACTTATTGTGATGAAATTTAATATAGAGATACTTGACAAGATGAAAATAAGCAACGTTTTTCCCATTTTTAATTTTCTTAGGAATTTAACTGTTTTACTCACTATGTAAAATGTAAAGGTAAAACCTTTACCTAAAGCGGATGATACATTTTTTGAACACGGATAACTTTGAAATATATGGTTCACGCAGGATTTCAATGCAGGCCTTTCCCAACGTCAAACTAAGCCATTAACTACTACGATTTATTTTAGTTAAGAAAATCCGTCCATGCTTTATCCGTATCGGTAAATTTTGCTAGTCACCTTCATAAAGTCAGGCACGTAGGTTCCCGAGCAGAAGGTCATGTCTCCGATGTCATTGTTCCCTGCCCCCATGGGGCCGTCCAAGATGATGTCGCAGTTGATAGGGGGCATGTCATCCAATAGGTTGCCCCGCCTTATGTCTTCATCCGTATCCATCTTTTCTGAAACAAAGTGATAAGTGTTATGACTCATGTGCGACGAAGCTAGAATGAGAATAAGTTAACTCAATGCGTTAAGATTTAAATAAGCGGGTTTTCCAATTCCTTCTGGCTGGTCATGCGTCAATGATGGGATTGGTGTCACAGCCGTTCATACGGGGCGATGACCGGTTCCCATCAGTTCTGTCTGCTTGTTTGTCGGTTATTTTATTATTTATGTACAGATCGAGTTCCTGGATCATTTCTGTCGCGTACTTGCAACCTGTTGCATCTGAGGTATTCCCAGAGCGCTATGACATGGGGTTCTTAAAAAGATGTGTGAAGAGAGCTTAGATCCGGTGTTTCACCGGTGACTGCTCTGGTTTTGTCTATGACCAAACGAAGCGGTGAACAGTTAGCATCAGATGGTGGCGTAGTACGAAAAATATGACATGGAGGTCTCGATTCGATTGATGGATTTCGATTATTCAGAGGTAAAATGTACTTCTTGTGATACACTGATGAACAACCGATGAGTAATGGTGTCCAATCCTTCCTGTTAGTTCATTTGAGTTTATAAATTGTAATTCAAAGTCGCTTATTCATGTAGGAGATCACTGATACATTAACGCGCGTAATTTTTTGCTTCTAATACCGTATCGGAAAGTTCGGTTTACCACCCATTTTAATCCCGACGGTTCTCACCGTAATTTGGTTTATTACCTGTCTGAATAGCTACCATTCTCCTTCATCATTATAATGAATCATGAAATATTTTTAATGCGTTTCGATTGCCATATGCGAACGCCAGCTATCAACCGGGTTTCCCGTATTTTTCTTGGACTATACGTGTCTTTGATGCTTTATGCCTTTATGGTACGGATGTCCACGTGGATTTCGTCCCGTCTATTCGTTTGGTACTAAAAAAACGCCTTTATTGTTTGTGTATTTAAATTTAAAATTACTAACATTTAACAATTAACTATGGCGCGTTTAATTTACATTCCTTTTCATTTTACTTTTAGGTACCTACTCATGATTATAATCCCTAGTTATTTTCATAGACAAGTGATTAGAAGCAATGAAAACTAGAGAGACTGAGTGAATCTATAGCTAGCTATCTATAGCTCCAATTGGGTCAAGGGCATTGACTTAAAGAGAGATTTTTCCTGTCTCTATCGGGAATTTATAATTTCTTTTCTTTAATGTTCTTTTATCAGTCATCAAATCTCATCAATAAAACCTCTTCGCGGACGCAATCCAACAAAAGCCAGGCAGGTAGAAAACCCACCATAAACCCTAAAAATTAATCCTTAATTACACTACAATGTGTAATAAGCAAGTCCCGATTGCAGGAAAACTTCAATCTTTATTCCAGGTCCCATTTGAGTCATGGATGCGATATTATTTCCTCTATGGTAAAGACTACATAATAGTGTACCTATATGGAATGGATATGTAATAAGAAATATTAAATGGTCACCTTAAACTTATTATGTCCGTAATCTAAACGTAAACTTGGATGTCTGGTGATCAAGCCTGTGTTTTTTTGTAACTATAATTTGAATTATATCATTAAAAGGGTCCGTGTCAAGTATACAATAATGGTAAAAAATCGTTAAACAATATCGATACCTAATTCTAACGATATGACACGCTAAATTCTATTTTATTTATGAGATATACTAGGTTTTTTACACTTTAATAATTGTAAAATAAACACATTTTGGTATGTTACTCATTATAAGTGTATAAAATTTGTAAGTAGATATTTCAGTTATATGGGTCGTGGTCGCGGCTAAGCAGTGAGACTGTATCAATTAAAAAAAAAAACAAATAAATAAACAGGGCAAGCTAAATAAAACCCTTTAATATAGTGCATTTCCCAGCAAGGTACAACATCAAATGAATAAAAACAATATATTATTCAAATTACAGGTTTAGATGCATTATTTAGAAGAAATTGTTTACCGTGTGAGTATATAAAAATAAAACTTTACCATCTTCACAAAATCCCAAAGCCTCAAAAACACCATGTACAAACTTCATTTCAACAATACACTAAATCAAATCAGATCTAGATACAAATTGCAGACACAACACAAATTTTCAACGTGACACAATTTTAACAAAATCACCAGTACACGTTTATGGAATTTAACACTATAATCCTTATTAAAATATCGTTATTCTTTTTAAATTCCCGCGAACGTTTGAGCCCGTGAGAATGCCGTACGCCCGCGGTTGCACTGACTACGGACTGGGACCGCGCGAAGCAACGCACTACAACCACATGACTAAGCTAAATGTTTACAAAATACAACTCTTCCTTTTACCTCTAGCGGCGTACACATTTTTTAAATGAAAGCATGATTTGCTGAAATCGTGGGGCAATTTGGTCAGATCAATAAAACCGATAATTCCCTTATACATATCAAGATAAATGATAATTATTACTACGATATTTAGATTGTAATATTTTATATTAACAATACATATTTTAAGCGGTGAAAGCAAAGTTTGCGCGTCAGTTGCCCGCACGTGGTGGCCCAGGTTCGAATCAAAACCACATATTATTTTTTCTGAGTTGTTTCTGATGAACATTTTCTGTTAACCCTAGCGATATTGACAGAATTTTATTCTTAAGTGCCTATTGGAAATTAAGTATCACTTAATTTAGTGAAAGAAAACATCGTGAAAAACCTCTATTTCTAGAATTTCCTTTTTTATGTCAACAGCCGAGCAGACGGGCCACTTGATGGTAAGCGGTCAGTCGCCCAAGGACGTCCGCGATACCAGAAACATTTATTTATTTATTTGGGTCAAATCTAGTGATTGAAATTTAACCCGTTTTCTGTGGACCGATTGATCTCAAATTTTGTCAACACATTTGGTTTTGATGACAATACAATTACATATAATCTGTACTGGTGTAAATCCAAGATGGCCGCCGCTACAAAAAGACGGATTACATATTTTGTTACAACTACATCGATATGGGTATCAAATGACAGGGCTTGACGTGTTGAATAGTATTACACTTTAAAAAAGATGGAAATCCAAGATGGCCGCCGCTACAAAATGAGGGATTGTAAATTTTGTCGCAACTACCTTAATATGGGTATCAAATGATAGGGTTTGACTAGTCAAACTTACTTACCACGACTAGGTACTTAGATTAATTAGCCCTCAACGACCAATTAACCTTGCATCTGTAATACTTAATTTAATCATACATAATATAGATTACAATGTCTCGTGATCGACTTAACACACATGTCAACATAATTCATTAAAAGCTTATCTGGATTAAATTAATCGCCACATAGATATATCCCAAATCTTAATTTTTTAATGCCTGTCTCATTAATTGTAGTGAATTTTTACATACAATACTAGTAACGGGCTAACGGGCAAATATCTGGTATTGTAATTTACTAAGTGATTTTAATGTTATAGTCATCTGAACTTTGGAATGTTGTTGTTGAAAATTTCACTAATCGATATTTAATGAGTAAACTGGATATGTTATCAAGTTAACAAAAGCTTTATTGTTTACGTCTGTCTCATTATTTGTATTGGAATTTTACTGATAAAGGACTAGTAATGAGCAAATAATGACATTTCTGCTGTTGTAATTAAGTAAAGGATTTGTAATGTGACAGTTATTTGAACTTTGGAATACTGTTGTTGAAAATTTCCCTACAATTAATGAAATTTTCAACAATAGTATTCCAAAGTTTAAATATAATTAAATATCAATATATTTAATGAGGAAACTGGATATGTTATCGTGTTAACAAAAGGTTTATTGTTTACGTCAGTCTCATTATTTGTATTTTAATTTTACTGATAAAGGACTAGTAATGAGCAAATAATGAGATTTCTGCTGTTGTAATTAACTAAACGATTTGTAATGTGACAGTTATTTGAACTTTGAAATGCTGTTGTTAAAAATGTCACAGATATTTAATGGGTAAACTGGATATGTCATCAACGTAAGAAAAGCTTTATTGTAACGGAATTTTACTGATACAATGTCAGTAACGATCCTATAATGACATTTTGCTATTGTAATTTACTAAATGATGTTTACTGTTATAGTCGTTTGAAATCTTAAATGCTGTATTTGCAAGTTTCCACTAATCGTTATTTTTTTCATGAATAAACTGTATGTTGATAAGGTTTCCTGCTTTGGAAATAATAATGTGAACTTTTTTATTACTACTATTCTTATTTTACAAAGTGTCGTTTTTTTTTAATTGATATAATACATAATTAATATGACCAAGTTAAATAGATTTTTTTACATGTTAATTTAAATGACTTAATGAGGTACACGTAGATAAAAGTATGTACCGGCAGGTCCTCAGGTGGTGTTGAAATGATTGTAGCTTTGGATATAAAGCGGTTTAATTCAGACGATGACTAATAGATTACATGGAAAATTTTGGTGTATGTATGTACCCCCGGACAGTTCTTGTTATGTATACAATTCAAACTTTTTAAAGATGGGGAATTACGTTTAGGATTTAAAATCTTCACCAATCAGGTGCAAGCGTGTGCCACAGACTAGACAAATTCCACAGACCCATATACGTTCCGTTACAGTGTATAAAATGTTTTATAATATTAGTTTTTTTACTTTCTATAAATTGTTGAATCAATGTTTTTAAAATCATCCATTTTTTTTTGGTATGTCCCTAAACTTTTAAACGAACACATGTGAATTTATTGTTTGATTTCACACAAGCATTTACTGTAATAGTCGTTAGTCTGTGTGGGTGCAGAAAATCGAATTTCACCAAAATTACGTGAGTTAATGATTTGCTCAAAATTTTTGATGCCAAAGTTATTGTAATGATGTTGTGTCATTTATTTATTTATATTTTTAATATGGGATCATAAATAATTCATGAGCAAATGTATTGTTATTGTTAAAAGTTAAGTCAGCTAGTTTTATCTCACGATTAAATAACACACTAGGGCACTAGAATAACATGCTGAAGCTAACTTTGCAGTTTGTAGAGAAATCATTATCGCATTTGATCGAGAATCTGGAAAAGTTTAAGATCAAAGCAGAGCACCTAGACAAAAGTCTTAGCAGTAACCGTTCACGCTCACGCTATTTTTAAAATGTATGGTAATGACAGGCCCTGCAGAAAGGTTTTTGGCGTGACAGCACATAATTGGCTCGGGCCAATTAACACGTATTTTGACTTAGATTATTCAGGTATTCTCGGGATGTTTTTCCGCACCTTCACAGCTACATAATCAAATTTAAACGGGAAAGTCCATGAATAAAACAACGTTGTTAAAAAACTTCGAATCACTTAAAATATTTTAATATAAAACAGGGGGACTAAATAGGATATACTCTTACATTCAATTGAACAGATATAATCAACTATTCCGTTCAGTATCAATTCACAAAGCAGAAAGATTTTAAAATGATACATTACAAGATAAAATGTTATTGCTTTATTATATATCAATACAAAGGTTTACCTTTTATATTATTAGAATAAAATATATTTAGAAAATATTTATTATTCTATAATAATAGTATTTATGCTTCTATTAATAGGATTTAACATAAACTAGTTTTCATAATGTTCATCTTATAAGTTATTCAGTCTTAGCGTATTTGTTGTGTTCCTTGATTGCAATCAAACTTGTGGTTTCTCCAATGCTCATTCTGGAATAATAGAATGAATAGTTACTGAAAGCAGTGATAGCTATTACATTACTTTCAACAATGCAATCATTTTATAGGCGAAGTCAGCTTTTGATTTGGTGGCGGAAGTGTTTTTTTTATTTCATATTAGTTTGATAACATACCTGACACTGGTAGCTGCAGTAATAATATTTGAGGCATCCTACGCACTTCGTTCTGGTAAATACTCCACATACGTGACACGTTCCCGCAGGTATACGTACTGCATCAGGGTTTAAAGAAGTCACGAGGCTTATATATGGGGACAGAGACGCTTGTCCTTCTTCACTATTGCACAAATCGATCTAAAAATTGAAATAAATTTTAAGTTGATCAATAGTTTGTTAAATAAGGTTTATGTTTGATTCATTATGACGTTAACAGAAAGAATTGTACCATTTAAAACTTACACTTTGATTATTACTGGGACTCGTAAAGCCACTATCTCTAGACGTTGATCTTGTGGGCTGTTGTAAAATTTGTGGCGCACCATGATGTGATATTCGATTTATATATTCATTTGAAGGTTCTAATGATTGCGCAGAATTTCTTACATCGTGTGACGTATGTTGTGTCTTTGTTTGAACATATGTATTGTCCGGATGTGGTTTATGAATATCATTTAATACGTGGTTATTAACATCAAGTCTCACTTCGTAACTTGGACTCTTATATTGGAAGATGCATGTCGTAGGAACTTCCATTAGTCTTTGGTCTGAAGATTTTTGTTGCTGTTTTTTGTAACTTCGATTATTTTCAACATTTTGTTGGATAATCGAGTTTTTGTTTAAACTTTGTAATACATTATTATGCATACTATTTGCTAATTGCTGACTATTCTTATAACTGGGACGCAATTTTGACGCTGCATTGGTAATTCGTGTTTCATTATTATAATACCCATTATTTTGTGTTCCTTGATACGCTGAATTTGGTATATTTATTGGTTGTGCAATATTACTTGAATCCCTTTCGATTTCCGAATTTCGTTGAACTATTGAATTTGATCTGCCATTTATCGTTTCAGGTATATTAATGTAATTTCTGTCATTTTGTACATTCACTGTCAACGAGGAGTCAAGTCCATTGTTAGTAGTTTCTGTTATTACATTAGAATGCCAAAAATTTTGGGAATTTTGTTGCAATATTGAATTGTTCCCGCTGTTGATTGTTTGCGTCATGTTAAAAAACCGTCTTTCACTATGTAAATCTTTTTGCAATGATTGGCTAGTTTGTGTTGTGTTTGTGTACATGTGGGACACAGGCACAATTTCATGACTATTTCCTTTTTTGTAATATGAGCACATAATCTCATTGTATATAGTTTCTACATTTTTATATGAACAATGGAATTTTTGTTTATTTTTTGCAAGTTGCACTGTTTTCTCTAAAAATACAATCACATTAAACTTATTGCCCTGAGGTAATATACTCCTTACCACTATATCATGACTAGCACGAATATAATATTCTTTTATATATATGTATCGTTCTCTTATATTGAGTTTGTCATTATTTGTAAAACTATTCAACAAAAAATTATAAGCTATTAGAATGTTTATTATATTTTGTGACAGTTTAAGTAGGTCTTTATAAAATTCATTCAATTGCTGATTACTGTTCCTGTTATTCGAAGGCAAGTCACCATGCACGTCAGTGGGTTGTGAATTTATAATTCCACACTGTGGTGACAACAGATCCGTTATCCAAGAGTTCGCGTTAGTCGGAGAAATATTTTGTGATGCCTCATTTACATTACAATCTGATAACAGTGTTAATATTTGCGCATTGTTTATATTATCGCTTTCATTTTTGTTATTCGTATGCGTATTCTGGTGAACACTAGCTACTGGATCATTTACATTTATTTCAATTGGTCTCGGCCTAGTGTCTCCATTAGCAGCACTATCGACGTGCATTTCAGAATGATCCACTGCATGATCACTTTCCACTATGGAAACCGTCAGTTTATACGATTTGTTGAAATTGTACGTTCCCATGTTTTTGTACAGCGTTTCCAAATCTGAAATATAAGTATTTTTTAATTTAACAATATAAATTACAAGATTAATAAGAACATTAAACACTAAAATAATGAGCAATAACCTAATTGAATCCTGTTATTAATTAACACTTTTGGTAAAACTGTTTGTGTGGAATAAGGCGGCTACAACCATAAAACCAAAGTTTTTGCTGGTGCTGCACGTTGTTGAATTATCGATAACTTCGTAGCACCGGGCCTTTTGAGCTCTTACGGCTCTATACCACTCAGTTTAATCCCGCGGGAATTTGTGAACTAGTGTATCGTAGGGCGGCGATGACCACTTAACATTACATGGCCAGTATACCCAATATACCCAACATGGGTATTAACAAAAAAGTGAGTAATTTCCTTATACATAAAATGATTTTAAAATAGGATTTGTCAATTTAAACATACACATGTAAAAGTAATAAGGCAAACGAAAGTTAGCAATTTAACAGTTGATTTTACTTACATTAGCAATGCTATATTTATCCAAAGCTTTTAATTTGGTAACGAACATGTACGGAACAATGATGTATATTAAGAAACACGTACCATTTGTAGATCTTTCATTCATCTTGTTTGTGTTGATAATGACCTGAAACAAATGTTAATAATTTAGCACGTAGTATTTACACAATTATATGTCACGTATTTTTAGGAATCAGTAAAGTAACACGACGAAAGCGGTCCTCACTCATAAATAAGTATTTGTTTATTCAGAAAATGTGCAGAGATTTGTATACAGTGAACGCGTCTGTAGGACTGACTTCGTTACCTTTTCTCTAATTACTATCACTACTACCTGGGTCTTTCGCCCCACTCCGTTTTACCTTAAAATACCTTATTGTTTAAAACTAAACATCTGGTCTATCGGTCAAAACATCTGCACACAGTATGTCAAGAGTATTTATTTCCGGCAAGTTATGATACCATAAATACGCTACAGTTCAAACTAGACAAAGCATTGTAACGTGGTTTCCCACACGAAATAAATAAAAATGAAAAAAGGTATATAACTTAAATACTGGTTAAAAAAAGAGTGCGTCTAACCTTTACACATGGTTGAAGTAAGATTTCTTTGACACTGAGACCCATGACGCTTAAGTAAAAAAATCTTATATGTAAATTTCTATTTTTTTCATGCGAAATGGATAACAGAGTAGTCCGTACCCACGTAATAATGTTTTTTCTTCCCGTCTACTAAACCACCACCACTTATACATATTTTTTTCTTTAATCACCGAGTTCTATGGGCCTTTTCCAGCTCCACCAACAGACCCTAGTTACCATACCACCTACTACCAAAGTACTTGTCAAGACGAATCATATGAACCCAAACATGAGGTAGTTGTGTTGTTTAATCACCGAGTTCCTATATGGCCATCTTCCAGCGCTATCATTTTAAGAAGATGAAACCTAGCTAAAACGATTTGCCAATCGGGAAAACCCCTAAATACTAAATTTCAAGAAAATTGTTGAAGCCGACTCTGAGATTACAATTATACAGAGTGTAAATCCTTAGCCCTTTGCCGAAAGGCCGCCGCCGACCGCCGCACTCGGAGTAAATAAAGACTAGATAAGACAATGTGGATAATAAAGTGCTTGTTCTGCGTAGGTCATAAACTCACGATGAGTTAGTTTGTATGAGAAGAATATCAATACTTATTGATTGATGTTATAACAGCTTTTTATACTTTAGTTTTTTTAGTGTTGTATGTTTATTTTGTGAAATTTTAATTAGCTTTTTTGTATTTAAAGGATTAAAGCCTATTCTTGAAGTAAACCAGTTTAATTTAAACTTACATGAATAATGTGTGTAATGTACCTAATTCGGTATTTTAATAAAATTACAATACAACGAGTGACAAGTAAAACAGTAATTGAATTCGTCGCAGTTTTAGGTCCGGTTGTGTCATATCTGAATTTAATTGGATCTGTGTAATGAAATCGCTTCGTAGATAACTCGGCGGCGACTTGGCGGTTTTCTTTGATAGTTCGGATTTTATAAAAAAAATGGATTATTGTCACAGTTCGTGCTTTTCGCTTGCGGAAGACGGATTCTCTGCAAATTTCGTGTTAGTCGTGTCGGGTGTCAACTATTGTTTATTATTACTTGTTACTGCTTCAGTTTTGTTTTGTTAGTGTTTTTATTGTTATTGTTATTTGTAAAAGAAAAGGTGTTCGCGAATGAAAGCGATTCTCGCTATGAAATGCGCCGTAGGATCGAAGGTGCATTTGCAGAACTGCGTGCCGAGTGTGAGTTATCTCACCAAGAAGTAATAATAAATGAGGTGAGTGATTGTTGGAAACAATTTGCTATTATTAGCACCTTATTAATGATTGGTTACATTTTGCAATTTTTTCATGATTTCACGTTAGTCTACGTAGGTACTAAGGGTTTTCGATAAGCTTATGTAACATACGGGCAAAGTTACCTACAATTAAATAGCGATCTGTTAGACGCGTGTCGGGCATAACTACCTTTTTTTTTTTTGTTTCGAGGGGGAAACCTTCAAAAGGTACTCGGTGCCGTAGGGATCGACACAGGGTTATGTGGGGTTTCTACCGCACTAAAAGCCCCCCAGTGGCCTTCCTCAGCGCTGTGTGGAGGACTCCGGGATCTCCAAAGGAACACAACCGGAGTCATCCGAGCGCAGTGCCTTTCGGCTCTGCCTGCGAGGGACTAGGCGTCCCAACGCACATCCTTCCCCTTCATGATGACACGCGGCCACAC
>DWPQ01000354.1:0-17498 GCA_018251795.1 Perichares adela
CAGGTCTGTATCAGGTATCTGTTGTCGAATTATAATAAAATAATTACTAACTTATCTTTCATCCGTATATAACTCCCATACATGATTTCTGTTGAAAACGTCATATAAAGACTTGAAAGCATTCATATTGTATTATTTAAAAGTGAGCCTTTTATTCAGATAACATAAAAAGTAATATCCAAACTATCACTGAACGCTTAACGTGACAGAAGAAGAAAACTATATTATAAATGTTGTAGGCATCCAAAGTAAATTAATAACATTTTTTTCATTTTATTTCATTCCACGTCAATTCTGCTTAGTAGGTGACAGCACATGTCATTTACGCATCACAAAGTTTATTTGAATACATCATTCAAAATAGAGTAATAGTACATTACAATACGTGCGATACAAGTATCCCATCTAAATGTACTCTTTGAAGTATCCATAGGTCACAAGTATCGTACCTATATTATTTTATAGCACTGTGTGATAAACACCCGCGCACGGTAGTGACCGTGCGTAAAACCCGAGTCTTTTTCACACTGTGCTATAAAAAAAAAATTATAGCAGTAACTCAAAGAGTACATTTAGATATACTGTAACAGTAACCCTAAAATACTGACAAGCAACGAAAGTGACCACTTTTTTTTGGAACTGTACATGCTTGCTAAGTTACGTGCCGGACACTATACATAATATAATTTAAGGTTACTTTCACACAGAGATCCCGTTAAAATCTTTCGACTTGCAAACCTAAATTACCTTGGAAAAAACCGGATGAATTGTTTAATTGATTTCCGTAAAGATGTCATAAAAAGGATGTTGTCGCAACACAACAGCTAATTATACGCAGGCAGGTAGATTTACACAATAGTCTCTAGCAGTGGTGTTATTGATGGCTTGGTAAGGAAAGGGTTTCAAATATGATCCAACAATACCTCAATGAGGTATTGGATCATATATAAACAAACGCAATTTTAATGTTTCACAGACACATATATGTAGTTTCTATACCATTACTGAATGCAGTAGCAAAACTACATATATGTGTCTTTGAAACATTAAAATTGCGTTTGATTGCGTTCAACTGGGATTTGGGACAATAACGGGTTATGTCGATGAATGTACAAGGAGTTACAGATTTCTATACTATTATTATTAGAATTTGATAAACGACTTCAGCACCGGCTTTTTTTTTGCTTTTGCATGCGTTATTGGTGTTCAATGGTTGTAGGTAGCTATCATTCCTACCATTCATTCAAGGGGCCTACCATGAACTCTGTGTCCTGACTGCTCCAATGGTCGCTATTGACAAGACTAGAAATAAAAATATTTCACTAAATCTTTTAAAACAAGCTTTTCCGAATCCCTAGACAAAAATCTTAGCGAATAGCGTTCTCTCTACAATACGTCTTAAATGTATGGTAATGACATTCACTACGGAACGATGTCCTTCCTGCTGCTGTCACCTCAAACACCTTTCCACACCGCGACGTGTAAAGGCACAGCTTGTAGGTAAAGGATATTAAAGTAATGAATATTATAAATGACTACTGAACCGCCCTCGCTTCGCTTCGGGACCCGAAGGAATCTCGAGATAAAAAGGAGCCTATGTCCTTTCCCAAGTTCAGTTCTATCTTCATACCGAATTTCATCAAAATCGGTACAGTGGTTTAGACGTGAAAGCGTAGCAGACAGACAGAGTTACTTTCGCATTTATCATATTAGTAGGGATAAAGAAGTCTGGAAATCATTGCTTTGCGACCCGTTCCATTCAGGTTAGGTCTTCCCTTTGTATTGCCTTATATAAAAAAATATGTGCTGAGGAGTTTCTCCACCGTTTCTTCTCCTCAATTACGAAGCACCTTTTCGAAATGGTAGTAGAAACAGAATATGATGTGCATAAGAGTATCAATTATATCCACTTAAAAAAATGATTTTTAATTTTAATTTACATGAAACATGACCGCATACCGCTAAGATTTTTGTCTAGGGGATCAGATTTCCTAATGTTTCCAATCGCGAGATATTGTCATTGTTTAATCGAGTACCTTTTGTTTCAGTTCACGGCAAGTCAATGATCACGACCTTTTCGTGGGAATAGCACCAGTTAAGTGCTAACAGAATAGAAATGTTCGGTAAAACTGTTGTAATGGAAAGTTATAATCATTGTATCGGCTACAGAAAATCTTGCATAAATCGAACAGGTGATTCCGTGTATACTTTAAACTACGACTTGTTTATTCTATAATCAGTAACACGGGCTTTTCTCCTTAGATTACCAAAGATTAGTTTTATGTATGTACAAGTAGTTTATGTTTAGACGCGCGTCTGTCGCATGTCGTGACTGAACTGTCTTTCTTCAGAAATCCGTGTTTTTGCAATTTTTGTCAGAGTTGTCAAAAGTGATTATTATTCATAACCATAACACATGGTTTATTTATTGGATCACCAACATAAGACAGGGTCCACAAACACGCCATCATAATACGACACTAAAAAAGGAGGACTAATAGATCCCTCCCATGAAATGGATCACTGAGCAGTTCTTAATTTGTGTATGTACAAATATCTTCTACTACCTTCTAGGTACCTTGAGCGGCATAATTAAACCTACGTAGAAACAGAAGGTACCAAAGTACTACCGATTTATTAGGTCACTTTAGGCCTTTCGTCCATTAAAAGCTAAAGCCGATGTGCGGCAAAGCGAACCTAATACATATCAATACCCAAGAGATATCCAATATTTTTTTCTATTATGTCTTTAAGTAGTTATACAATTAATATACACATTATTATGATAATTATATGTACATATATCTATACTAGTTAATATTATAAAGAGGATTGATTTGTTTGTTTGTTTATTTGTACCCCGAATAGGCTCCGAAACTACTGGACCGATTTTAATGAAATTTGGCATAGAGATAGTATAGAGCCTGAGAAAGAACATAGGATATTTTATATGGCAAAAACCACGTTTGCGGGATCAGCTACTCAGGATAATAATTATATTGTTATTTTTCATGTTCTTTATGTTTCTTGATATAACCAGAGTCCCTAGTCGACACGTTGTATTCACATATTTCATACATAGGGCTTCGTTTTGCAGGATGGCAAGTACATTGAATGCTTGACAGTACATTTTGTAATGTTCCTTACAATTCTGCAAAATAAATAATTGTTTAATATGTAGAAATTGTAAATCGTACATTATTATTTATTTAAAACTAAAAAAAAGTAACCTATTTTCACCCCACGACTTTCAAGTATCTCCATATGAAATTTCAACAGAATCGGTTCAACGATTTGGCCGTAATCACATCACAGACAGACAGACGCAGTTACTTTCGAATTGAATATATTTGTATAGATTCAAAGGTAGTCAAATAGTAAGAGAAGAATATTGACGAAATTGAAAAACAGAATCTCCGGTGAGCAGTGGAATGCGGGTATTACATGAGTTATCGGCTGTTCGCATCGCAGATTATAGGCTGTAGTCTAGCGTTACACTCAATAAGTGTGACGTGACGAGATTTGGATTCCAGTAACACCTAGTAACAGTCGCAGTTGAGTAACAGTGAAATGTGAACTGTGCCGACCAATCTCCGACGATTCAAGCGAGCTTAACAATTTTTGCATATTTTACCTACTCAATTAGTTACTTAGACGTAAACAGTTAGCCAAGACTCACTTATCAAACATAAATATTAGATAACTCACTGATAGCAATTTGCTTGTAAAGTGTAAGGAGCTACTTGGTTACCAATAATTCAGTCCTACTTCGTTTCGTCTATGGTTGTTTGTGTTATCTGTGATTGTAAATAGAAAATATTCTTCCTGTGCGTTCCTCCATTCTTCCAAGATTTCCCGTAGAATATACTTGTAAGATATAGAAGATACATGGATAACAACGCTGGATAGTTTGACTTTCGAAAAGTATTGTGTTACTGATTCCTTTGTATATGGGCAGTTGTGACAACTTACATCCAGAGAACCAGCTCGTTTGTCGCCTAAAGTATATAAGGGACTCCATCCAGATTTAGTCTAAGTCAACAGAAAATTATATGATGCTAGATCTTTTCTATTGGAATTCGGTGTATGTAGACTGCTGTCGAACGAATATCGTTACCTAGTTAAGTCGAACCGAAGCCACCTACGCATGATGGTAGAGTTTCATGCCTGGTTACCTTAGTCTGCTTAATAACTAAGAAATATTTCGACGTGCAACGGTTACGGTGTCGAAGAGCCAATAATTGGCGGGACTTCGTCGATGCCTTAAGGTTCACGGACATCGATGGCAGACGGTAATAGGTCCATGGCAACACTTCCATCAGGTAGCTCTGTGTGTCAGCTATTGACTTAATAGTAATAAGTGATTGTACAGATGTAGCTTTAAAGAGTGAAGTAGAATGTAACTAAAAATTCATTAGATATCCATCCATCATACAATGTTTATTTAGTAACTGCCGGCGTCCCCCTGTAACAACTCGAGGAAATGATAATTACATTTACTCCATCTTAATAACGATTGATTGCAAAAACTAAATATTGCGGCACTTTCTAAGTTAACTAACATTCATAGCCTACGTATCGATTATGCATAAACTTTATTGCAGATTGAATAAATCTCTTGTCGGTTACTAACTGGCCATTATCCCGAATATGATATCATTTCATATTGAACCAGATTCGTAGCATTTGAATAAATTAAATAGTAAATTTCAATTGGTGCAATATGTTTATGGTGAGTGTTGTACAGACTGCAGTTATTGTACCCATCTATGGTTATATAAATGGACAAAGACTAAATTGAAATATCAATAAAGTGCCATTTCAGGAATATTAAAGCCATCGTTACTTTAAACTGTGATGAGTCGCCTTACTTGTTACTGATCAAAGTCTTAGTGACATAAACGGGAAGTATAATATGATGAGGGAGTATAAGAAGTCTTAATTACATCTTGTTGGGTACCAGGTTCAGAATAAAGTAATAATTAGTAAATTGCTCAAGAACAGCGCTAAATAAGCTTGAACTTCCGTAATAATAAATGTAAGAGCGACTGAGGAGATATTTTTCCGTTAGGTCTGACATGTGACTAATTATTTAGAGGTAATTAATTCCAAATGACTAACCGGTCCACCTGATATAACATTATAAACCATGGATTTGTAAAACCAAGTAAATTAGCCTTTACTTAAATGTTTATTTCAGTTAAGGTTTGAGCCGGGACCCCTTCGCTTAGCCGGCAAGGTCACACTCAAACCCAATGGGCCACAGACTCGTCTTAGGATGTTAGGACATTCCATAACCAAAATGCACCGATTGTAAGTTAAGCTTATGTATCCAATTATGAACGCTAAATACGGCCATGCTTCAGTCTTAGATAATATCTAATCGAGACGAGGGACTCCAGTGTTTCACAACGGAGCGACTGCCGGCGAGTCATGCAACTGTCGTTGATGCTTCTAATCACTCCACTGATGAGATTAATTCAATAAACCCTGGCTACTCACTAGATATACATAGATGTTTGATATATGTAGATGAAGGTATAGACATGTACCTAATATAGATATATGTAGTACATGAACCTATGTATCTGTTTCAAATAGGTTGTAATGTGCACTATGGATGCAGACCCATGTCCTGTTTTTTTGTTGTTCAATATACGTAATATGTTTAGTGTCCGTAATATAATGGGAAATTGGTAAATTTTCATGATTTTCAACAATTTTCAGGACTTTCCGTTTTAAAGCATATTTACTAATAATAACACAATTATCTTTTACAGTTACAGTTAAAATAGGCTCACACCCCTTAATTACTAATTGTTAGTTATAAAACGCTACAAAAACAAATCCGCTTGGACATCACGTTTCTATTGGTCCACAGTCCGCTACTTAACTTGTCAATTGAATCACATTTACAATTCCACACGGTGCGTTTATGGTTACAAGACACTGCATATTTGTTTTTCTTTTTATTAGAAACTTTGTGAAATTTATTCATAAATCAATTTAGAGAGTATTGTACTGAGTTTAGTTAATTATACTACAGTTTTATTGATATGGAATTAGGAAGCGGAATGCAATCAGTTCAGACTTATTGCATTAACCTACATATAAAAATGAATTGCTGTTCGTTAGTCTCACTAAAACTCGAAAACGACTGGACCGATTTGCCAATTTTGGTTTTGAATTATTTATGGAACTCCTCTGAAGGTTTAAAAGGTTAGTAAATATGAAAAAAATGCTAGGAATATAGTAAAAATAACAATTTTGTTTTCTTTTAGAAACGATTCCTACCTGTCAAATATTTGATGTTCGTCCCGTTATTGAGAAGGCGGTACGAAGTTTGTCGAGTCAGCTAGTAATATAATATTATTTTTTGCGGTTTAAGGGTCTCCAAAATCCACAACTCGAAGCCGACTTGACTTACTCATGGTGATCCCTATTGAACAACAGACAAGGTTATGTATCTCCTGTCTGAAGTTTCTGGGCTCAGCACCACAGTTTAATTCCAGAGGTAAATTATGTTGGTAGGGTTTTTTATCTCCCTGCTTCCCCCAACTAGTCTTACCACTGTCCGTCTAGCATTGACGTGTTTAGGTGCAATGCCAGCAATAAGTGGGTCTTTAGCTTCTTGGTCGACAATGGGTCCGTACCTTGTGTATCACGGACTTGAATTTATCATTAACGTCAATCTTGAGAAACAAAGTAGGTCTAGTTCTCAAATAACAGATAGCTCGAGGCCTTCTCAATTAGGAGGTTACACCCGTACCCTGTAGCTGTTTTACTGAGGCCAATTAAATAATTGAATGTGCATTACATAAACAGAGACAGTTTATTCCGTTAGTAATGCCGATGACAACGCATTATCGATTATATAACTTTCTGTCTGACAAACTATAAACAGGAAATTGTGTTTTAAAAAGGATATAATGATATCGAAATGTCTTTATGACACACTTATAATGAACCGGTCTTACCGGTGTTATAGAATTTAACGCGTGGCGCATGGATCAACTGTGAAAACAATAATACGGTAACTATAACGTAATGTAACGTAACAATTAATTCATTTAATTAGCATCCAAATATAGATATACTATTATATATTTGCTATTGTTCAGCATATTAAATTACTAATACATAATTTGTACCTACTTAATCGAATATTTTGAAGTAATTACAAATAATGGGATTTTAAAGACAAGCAATGTATTTTATTTTAAAATACAATATAACACCACACAACATGACACGTCTGTGAATCTGTGAACGACAAACGACGAATTAAATTAAATTCCTTAAAGATTGCATAGTGACACGTTAATTTATAACGTGGGTATAATATTAATTACCGATAGAAAAAAAAATAGTTTTAATACTGATTTGAAAAAATAATTACCTGATGACTCTGTGGCTTCGTTCAAACTTATCTACCAAGCGTCCGGTTTCGGGTGAAAATAAAATGCTTAAAAAGTTAAAAAACACTTTCTCAATAACTATTGACAAAAAAATTATAACCAAGAAGCTTAAATAGGCCTGCAGACGACTATATCTATATTTATCTATACTTATTATAAAACAAAGTCCTCTCATGTATGTGTCCCTTTTTAAAAAAAAATAGATTTCAAAATCTACTAATCAGCATTACGATTTTATGTCAATTGACTGAAATATGTTAAAAAATCTCGCCTGCTGAGAGCTTTCCACGCGGGCTAAGCGGCGGGCGAAGCCGCGGGCACAGTTAGTCATCAAATAAGATTAAAAAAATATAATATTCTGTACCCATTGCTTAAAGCAGCTTTTATTTAAATAGGTATTCTTGAAAAAACTTAAAAAGACTACATAAAACCAGGCTTGAAAAACAGAAAAAAACTACAATTAATAGATCGATTAATTGTGAATTGAGGAATCCAGTAATCCGTTAATACTGTAGGTTTTTAGTATTCGAGGCCGTAAGTTCTTCGAGTTCCGATCGCTGTTGTTGAGAGATTTCTACTTTCTACGCATCAAGAACTCTCGACAACGACTACAAAATTAAAAAAAAAAAAAAAAGGAATTAAGAACCTCCTCCTTTTTGAAGCCGGTTACAAAGCCGTTATTTAAACTATTGCTATCGACTCTATAGACTCTATTAACTATAAATGTACACACGAATGACGGTTTATTCGACACTTATGCAAGTATTGGGAAGATCGGCGACGAAAAATAAGCCAGTTACGCGAATAAGTAAGGCGAGATAACATCTACGTAATTCATTCCACTCTATATTCTGTCGAGTCTCACGTTACTGGATGTTTCTTGTACCACTAGTATGCAATATGGTAATGTATTTTTTACTTGTGATTATCTCTTCCTATAAGTTTCATTTAAGTACCTAATATTGTCAAGCTAACGTTTTATCTCTGTAAATACGAGAATTTTATGATAAGACTAGTAACTCGAACTCGCTTCGTATCACAGTTTGAATTTCATACGAAAACGCATCTACCCGCTTTTGAAATAATAGTTGATAATTATTATTAGGTAGTACACATTTAATGTTAACCTTGTTAGAGAAAGGTTTCCATACTTTTAATATTATTTTATTGTAATAAATAAATGAAAATGGACAAAACTTTATTTGCTTACATCGTAACAGAAATTCCACACTAACGTGTATCTCTTACTTCACGGAAATATTATAATGATTTGCAGAGTAAAATATTCACGGATTTTCACGAGATGCGCTAACAGATACGCGATTAACATTTCATTAACAACGTACTGCACATACCTACTTACAAAATTACCATTTAATTTACAGACTCGCAAGGAAAATTTAATCTTAGTAGTAATAGCGCGCTGAGAAAAACATATTTCGTATGGACTAAGTATTATGGAAATAATAGTCTTACTGCGTACTCGTAAGGTTTGTAAAACTTAAGTACACACTTTACATACCTTCGTATTAAATATTAACTTCAGTCAAGATAAGATTATAAACAACCCATGGCCGATGGATTTATACGCTACCTCGTAGGGAGCAATCGGTGCTGCCCATGCACTTATATAGTCCCTAGCGTCATTACCTCATCAGACTGAATTGAAAACCTGAAAAATAATAGTTGGAGGGCAGGTTGGATTGGATCAGTATTATACCCTTACTAATAAATCATTCCTAATATATGAAATTTTATCATTGCGATATTCAAGGATATCCAGGTTACACACGTATTAACATAACTTAAGATAAAAATACTCTTTATTGTACACCAATACAAATTTCAATACGGATCTCTTAAATCTATTTGTACAAGAGTTGGCCTTAAGAAGCGATTTCTTCCAGGGAACCTTTGGGTAGAGAACTGCATGAGTTAAGAGCGATAAGTAGGGAGGTATAAGTATGGCTTAAATAAATATATACATTATCTTTACGAAAGAGATTCTATCACACGACAAATAACTTTGAATAAGAATAAAACACAGAAAAATCAATAGTATACGTCTGTTATTGTTAAACATTACAAACAAACCATTCGGTTATCACTGTCTACGAGACTGATGTGAAGAATTGAATGGAATGCGAGAAGTCGGCCATTACGCCAAACGCAGGAAGTCTAGACTTATTAAATTATATCTAACAATAACCGGTAATATTTTCTGAACGTAATCTCTGAAGCGCAGAATTTCTCATGATTTCTTTATGTCACCGAACGACTGCCGCTCATTGACGTCCATAACATTATAAAAGCGTCGAAGTTGGGGTATATAGTTCACGGTTAATTCCAGAAGAGTGCTAAGCCAATTAACAGAGCCCAGGTAGGTAAAAAAAACCCTATGACCGTGACCGAGTGCTTTATTATACTGGGTTTACACAGTCTAGCGACCACAATTGAGGACCTGGCAGCATTGTCCTCCTCGTCCTTTGGTGAACAGGGTATACCAGGAAGGTTGAATTGGACTCAAGAATCGATGCGATGGAGCTCCATACACCTTTTTACATGTTGCTTACAAATGAATGCAGACGATGTTATGAATTAATGCATACAGATGATTATACTGAGCAGTAAGAAAATTATGAGATGTGATGATGATGATTATGTAGTAAACTGTTTGTTCATCACGTTTAATGGTCGACGTTAAAGTGAACCTTGATCTAAATGTTACATTTACTTAAATCGTCAGTAAAACAATGAGTGAAGTAATACACGTGCAATTTATTGCTATTACGAAATGAATATTTCAGCAAAAATGTTTCTCTGAAATAAACACATCAACATTACAAATATAAAGACGTTTCAAATCATTATATTGAATGCATTCCCACATTATGATGCGAGAAACTCCAACAAACACAAAAGGACCTTTGTTTCATATCATAAGTATTGCAACTGGTGCAGCTAATGTAAACTGGCTGCGCTTGCGGCTCTGTCCGCGTGAAAATCAGAGTATCGCAAAGGTTTTACCCCGTAAATCCGAATCCCGCGGGAATTCTAAGATAAAATTTAATCTAAATTACTCTTTATTACATCAGCTATCTTCCAGTAAAAGTCTAGTCAAAATCGGTCCAGCCGTTTCAGGGATTAGCCCGAACAAACAGACATACAGACAGACAAAAAATAAAAATAAAAATTGTCGTTCGATACAAGTATCGTGTATACATAGGTACATATGCATTAAGTAAAAACAGTTATTTAAATATTACAAATAGACACTAAAATTTTAGTGATCTCTTCGTCGGTCACGTAGAGTCTTGACTGTAATAGTCCATGAATATCAATCTAGAAGAAGTATAATCTAGTAACCTGCTCTCGCTTTTTCTCTCGAAACGAATTCTGTACGTTTAAAACTAGCACCCTTCCTTTCACAGCCGGAACGGTTGTTATTTTTATATCGAGCTCTATAAATCTCGTGTTTACGCTATATTATCGTTTTATTGCTATGCTTTCCTAGTTGTCAGAATTTATTTAATGCAACAATTGTAAAAAAACGTCTTGAACGTCTTATTAAAATATTTTCTCAACATAATCTCCATACTAACATTTACCTTTTATCCTGTGGGAATAAATATATTTACTTGAATAAGAAATTTCCTTATTACTAACATAAGTAAGTAAACTATAAATTAAGTAACTAATGTAAGAAATATATTAATGATTATTATCACATTAGCGGAGGCGGTAATAAACCAATAAATGAGCAAAATTCCATAAAAAGATGTATTTTCCATCTATTTTCATAACAATGCCTACGTATTATATCAAAATGAACGAAAAATATTTAATGGACAGATTAAGATTAAGATTAAGTTATTATTCGTATAAACTAATCACTAGCTTATCTCTTGCTTTGGTGTAGAAAAAGAACATGAAAACCTAAGAGTTCTCTCCGCAGTGTTCTCAAACTCGAAGGTCGGTAAAGGCTGTTTGTTCAAATGTCACATGGTTATGTGCTGGGATTATGCTGGTTAGCATGGTTTACCCATTAACTACGTTGTGACCGAAGAACCAAATTCAGCAGTTAGATATAGGTTACTGGCCACTGATGATAGTGATCGGCGCCAGTTATCAGTAACCAGAAAGCTATCACCAACACCTTGATCATGAAGATTGCGAAGAAAGCATTTATTTCTAAAGATGCTCAATAGCAATGATCTATGATCTACATAACCTTCCGTGATTGATAACAACGACGGTTGTAGGCGGAAACTTGTCTAAAGTCTTCAATTGTTATTTACTATTATAGGTCCTGATAGCTTATAGAAACATCCAAATTCTATATATCCATGTCCACTTACAGCCGACCTATCAGTTAATAATATTGCAAATATCACCCACTAGTCAGAACATCTCACGAAAGAATCAATAAACATCAACAGTATTTAGATCAAACAATTAATGCTAGAACAATTACATGGAGAGCTGGAGTAATTACACGACAGACTTAACATGTAAATGTAAGTGATAAGTTTTTTCATATATCTCCCAACGAATTTCTATCTATTGTTTCAAGACGCGGCCAGAGTGCCAATGCACCGTTTGGAGTACACGTAACTAAGCAGAGCACTCACACACACACACAGCGGACGATAAGTGAAACTGAGTATAAAAGCGATGCAAATTGTAAGTGCTGGCATTACCCACCACCCTTCCGTGGAGTCGCGACCAACAGTACCCGACCTACCGCAATGAAATACCACGTGCGTATTTTAGTGTTTCTCGTGATAGTGTTAAGATTTAATGTAGTGTTGTAGGAGTGAAACAAATAGATGATTATTTTAAAGTCCGTTGTGATTGATACTGGGTCGATTGGTTTCATCTGTTTCTGCTGCGATGCAGCAAAAAAGCTTTTACTTGAATATGAAGTCTTAAAAGTACACTTACGAAGTATTTAAACTTCCAATGACTTCTATAACGTATACATTATTATGCGAACCTTATTTGTTTTACTAATAGACTTGATCGTCAATAAGAAATTGCGTCCAAAGTCAATTAAGCATTTAAATTTCATTTCATATTGAACATTATTAACATTAGCTATGCATATGTATGTATAGATCCAGTGGACCGACAAAGAAGCTTCCTGCTCGGCCACCATTATACCGCTCAAAGTTATAGGAAGCCTTTCTTATTACGTAAAGCTATAACGACTGTTCCTCACGCCACACTGTTTACTTTACTATAATAAATGTATCGATATTCATTTAGCATTTTGAACAGTTGCTTTATTTTACGTTATTGTTTTTGCAGTAAGAATCGACAAGAAAAACGCTACGGTATGGTAAATGTTCACTTAAGCGTTGCCAGCCGAGAGAAAAGCGGTGAAGTCGTTTAACTTATGTTTATCGTTTAGCTTTTAAAAACATCTTTAGCTTAATGGAATCGAATGGAATAGGGCCATAATGCTCTCACTTTAAGGGAAGGCTCTACTGCAATTTATATCCCGTAATAAAGTTGTAGTTATAACACTACCCAAAAAATATAAGTAGTTTTGTTTCTGTTAATATATTTTTGTCTCCACAGATTTTCTTGGGATTTATTGCCGTCGTGGCAGCCTACCCTGGTATTATCCACGAAGAAGCTCCTCAACTCGAAGAAAAATTCGACCATCATGCGCTGATCGGGGAGTCCGGCCACCATCATCAGGTGCAACACGAGCACGCCAAGTCTCACCAGTCCATTAAATTCGAACACTTCCATCCAGTGCCGGTCTACGTCAAGAAGGAGCATAGTCACCTGCTGAAGCACCCGCTCGAGAAGGGAAAGTCTGAGCAGAACTTGAAGCAAATCCACCCAGAGACCGAGCACAGCCACGGACACGGTCTGGTGCTCGAAGACCACAGATTGGACACCGAGCATCTCGCTCACGCCCTTGGGCACGGTGGCTTCGAACACGATATTGAACATGGTGGGCTCGAACATGGTGGTCTCGAACATGGTGGTCTCGAACATGGTGGCCTCGAACATGGAGGTTTCGAGCAGTTCGCCGGGAGTTACGAGGGTGGCGAAGGTCTCAAGGCCTACGCCGAACTCCAGCAGCCCGAAGGTGGCCACTACTTCGCTGAACAAGCGCACGGTCTCTCCGGGGATAGCGGAGAGGGATACAAGTTCGACGGCTATTAACCACGCCATAGCGTAATCTACGGGCAAGGAGGAGCGGAGACTCCTGTCTAAAGTATTTTAGTTATATATCTTGCCTGTTGTATCTAGTATGTAATTAGATCCCAGCACTCTCGAGTAGGTGATCTTTGTTTCGCTTATGTGGTAGATTAGGCTTCGTCATCCGATCGAAACGTACCTGACCTAGGTTTAATAGTAAATTGGTTAAGGAATCCGTGAATTCTCATAGTATATACATATGTATTGTTGTTACAGAGGGCTGTAAGGCCCATGTTATTTGGAATTTAAATTATAAACATTATTTGTTATGCCTTGCGTGGTTACCGAGATACCAGGTTGTGTGTCTGTTCGTGTTTCTATGTAGTGTGTCTCGCTTGTTTCTCGGTAGTATTATGTGAACGAGGGCGACTGAGTCCCAGTGAAATTGTGATATTAATAAATGTTGGATAAATATTAGTTCGTTATTTTTACTTTTATTTAGACAGTTACCGAGAATTGATTAAACTGAAAATAGTTAATTAAAGTTTGATCCATTCAATCTATTCCAAATGTCTTCAGGATATATCACACGGTAAAGTTATAAAAAATCTCTTTGATTAGTTTTTCATTACATTATTCATTACACCGATAAATTAAGACTCATTATGTATTAAATAACACTGTGAAGTAATCAGAACACAATTATGTTTGCGGCTCGGTGAACGCGCTCACTATGTGTCTTAGGGCATACGTAACGTGTCTATTCAATCAAACCATACTCCACACCTAATAACTTTTATTACAATAGACAATATCTATCATAGTGAATATGTAATAAAAACAAGTTGATGACCACTAAATATTAAATTGCGAACTACATTTCTCGCACCACGACTGCTCTAGATATGTCTCTAGGAATGTTTCATATTATAAGTAAGTAAGTAGTTTGATGTTTTCGAAATGTACAAACAAATGTAATGATGTACACGACTTATGTTCAACATATTATTACATAAGCGGGTGCTACAATTTCACCGATGGCAAAAAAAATGGTCGACGCGAGTGTCGCTAATTGAACAGCTCTTAGATAAACTAACGATTCGATGGGCAATTTGCGGAACCGTTGCACAAGACACACACATTATGTGTACAGTCATATTAGATTTTTAATGCACAAATGGATCAACAGATTTCTTCCGGCATTAGAGTGACGAGTTGGAAATAATTTTGCAAGATTTGTTTGTAATTGTCTACTTAATTACAAGCAGTATTATGTGTACTCAAGCAATGTCTATATTGACAGACATTAAGTAATATATTTTAATTATTATTATATTCTATATTGTACAACACGGCACAACTTGGTAGTCGATAATAGTAATAAAATTGCTTTATGAGAATTCTTTTTTATGTACCAAGTACAGAATGCGTATAAAAAAAACCATTTGTAATGATTAGAATGTAATATTGCTCTGCTATCTAAAATTACAATGCAAATTTAATTTAATCACACAAATATATCACTGTTAACTCTGAAAAAAAATTATATTAGTCTTATCAGTTATCAACAAAATTAAATATTGTTGTTAAAATGAGCTTACAAGCCTGAGAATAAGCTACGTCTTTATGCTTGGGAACTCTGATCAGTAGTAAACAAAGCACGTGTCGACAACCGGTTATGTGTGCGAATGGCTTGGTTGTAACTAGAGACTACAGTTTTACTTGACTGGTTGCAAGGCACACATTCTGGTCACGTTCTCTCATCGAATACCGACCATATCGATATCCCAGGTTCCGCGTCTTGCTTCGCGAATGTACGTTGATTTTCGCTCTGATTCCGTGTACACGCTGACGCAACGTCGTTAGGAGCAATAAAAGTCAGATCTGTTTATCGGAGCCACTCTTCATGCTCGCACACAATGAGTGTTTATTCCAGCCTTAGATGGGATAGCGATAAACTGATGTTTATGTTAATAATCGACTAAGTTATGCAACTTCGGACGCGGTCGGGAGTTGCAGTTGCAATTCGAAGGCAACATAAACAGTAGGGCTAATACTGTATAAAGTCATCGTAGACCTTGAGGCGATAAGCTGGAATTCGTCTGAAATTCTAACTTAACTACTACTAAACAAGCAGACACGGTACAATTGTTTTAATGTCTATAGCCGACAGAGCAGACGGGCCACCTGATGGTACGTGGGCAGCGCTGCCAAGGGATTCCGTAATGTCGTCGTCGCCGCGTCGCTAACGTCATCGACGATTTACCGGCTAATAACGAAGAGAAGATCGGTTTACTGTCGATTTCCCGATTCTACAACTTGTATACCTACGCAAAAAAACATTTCACGGCTGGAAGGTGGTGAGTCAGGCAGATTATAAAGTTCTAAAAACATGCGCCGTCTAGGATAACCGGAGGTGGAGTTGGATCAAAACCCAGCGACCTACAAATTCAAAATCATTATCATCACTGCTATATTTCTTCATGAAATTTTTACTTCTTACTTGCGTTTCGGAAAGTTTACTTAGTCACGAAAGAGGAGAAGCAGCCAAACAAACTGATCAGCACATCTTTCAAAACTACACATCTCCATAAAAGTAGTAATTCCTAACTATAATGGAACTAGCTCCAGTAGGACCATAGAGCAGGGAACATCACGAGTATTACTTAGTGGTTAGCTTGGACTCAAGAAATAATAAAATCCATTACACACCATATCCAATATAGCCTCAAGTATAGACTTGAGGATATAGAAGATAGCTTCTACATGGCTATAGATTATTGTCTAACCGCTCAAATGTGGTGGTAATGTACTTACAAAATGTCTGAAATAAAATTACAATTTTACATTTGATACAGATTAGATACAGTATACAATTTATTGTTAATGACGGTGTTATGTTGGCCACCTGACGCCCACCACGTACCTCGGTGACATTATGCAACTGTTACTAAATAATCCGAAATCACGACATCTTTGGCTCCCGGTAGCGACACACCGCGAGTGGAGGCACAGATTTGTATTGGTCTATTTCCTACTAGAGAGATATGAATAATCTCATTATTAAACAAACAGAAGTGTGCTGATGTGATTAATCTAACATCTTGTACTTAATGCAATATGTGTCTCATTTATAAGATAAATAAATCAATCCATTTTGAGATTCAAGACAAGGAGGCCTTATAGAGTAGAATATAGAGTTTAAAAAATCCTCGTACGGGCTGCAGTGAGGTTAGAATTCAGTATATACCTTTTTACGTGGAAATGGATTCAATTAGAATTTGTTGGAGATGAGTGGGCTCCGTAGCGCCTTTTTCAACCCCAGCGGTAGGTACTTCGACATCATAGTGGTTTTATATTCTGGTCACATTTAACTTACCCTAACTTTAGAACCAGCTATTTAATGTTTTTCGAATTTTAGTTGCAGTGATTGTATGAAAGATGATATTTTGGATAACCAAATTGTTATGTTTCTTAAAAGAGGAAATATAATTAAAGTATGTTCCGGCTCTAAGCGCAGATAAGACAATAATCACGGTTAAACGTTAAATTGTGTGACCAATTCGTTATTCGGAAGCGGTGAAACAACGTATTAAACATCGATTTCGTATTCACTCGGTGGGCGATTACAACTTTCTAAGCGATGATATACAGATCATACAAATATTCGGAACACATTTAGCAATTTAATCGGGCGGAAGAAGGATGCAGCGCACGTAACATTTTCTATGTTAGCAAAAGTAAGTTAATAGGAATTTAATTCCTCAACATACTTATTTAATTTCATCTCACAATTAATACAGACGACAAAGCGTTTGAGAGACAAAACTTTATTCGTATAACGTTTCATAAACTAAGTTATCCTTATTCTACTTCTATACTAATTTAATTTAATTAAGCACTGATAACCTGGTGGTTTGA
>DWPQ01000355.1:0-17493 GCA_018251795.1 Perichares adela
AGTACAGAAATCTACCTACAATTTACACCTAGATGCGTATTATGAGTCATATTTCACCCGAGCGGAGTCGGGTTTTCATCTAGTATTTTTTATAATAATTACTGCGATTTTAACTAATATTAAGTTACACTTATAGTTAACGAGCCCCACCAGATGACGTATGGATGTGTTAACTATCAATCAGCACTCCGCTGAGACTAAGATTTAAAACGTTTAGCGTAAAAGTATGCCAATATCACGAGTATAAACAAATTTTGGGATAGATCTTTAAAAAAGAAATGTTATCTATTACCGGATAACCGCATTCAGTTATATTTAGACAAGTTAATCTTATGGGTATTGATTGCTCAATGGCAACCGTAAACGATTTTCTTACTTTCAGTCAAATGAGAATCCAGGTTTCAATTTAAAAGCTTAATAGTCAAACATATTTCTTGTGTTGGGGGATTTGAAGCTGGACGATTTATAATATGAAACTCGGCACCGACGTTAGTTAAGTATATTTGTGAAGACTTAAGAGTTATGGTATGAACAATATGAGTGAGACTCCTTTTGAAAGGGGATGATAAAGTTTATTATGGAAATGGTGTCGATAAACATTACATCATTGTTGATTTGTGAACTAGATATACATAAGAAACGGCCAAATTTTCATCTCTCGAAATGTTGAATTGTACTTCAAATTAAGTCTTTGCAATATTTATTGCGATTTTAAAACTGAGCTATAATATGCAGCATTAACTGAATTTACCAGCGGACGTGATACGTTCGACGCGGTTGCGCAAAATATTAGCCTTGGGACGGTTCCTATACTGATAAAGCACCAGCTCCCACCAGAATGTAACCCTGGCCCGATTCACTGAGGATGTAGGCATCCAATATTTAGAGCTGATTTGTCATTTAGGCTATCATTCTCGTAAACAGTCGCAAAATATTTGTTTTACCATTTTCTTATAAGCTTATAGAAATAAAGTATTCCTTTCACGCGTTTAAGCGTTGTGCTAAAAGAAAAACTTAACAAAAGGATAATACAAAAGCTCATCGCCTTATTGATATCGATTTCTTATGAAACCAATGGAGCTTCTGTGAATATATTGAATGGAGAATTTCTAAGGGTTAGAGGCACGTGTTTAAACGTTGAAAACAGCGATAAACCGTCACAAATAGACATGTTTACAGAAACCATCGCAAACATAATGATAAGATTTGCAAAAGCTGCGATAACCAATATCACCGATCGACTTATGACACGTTGCTATAGCGACGATTGCACATTGCGTAAATCAATAAATGAACTTCCCTTAATTAAAATATCACCCATTGACAGGAGATAAAATAATATATAGACGAACTTTACACCACATTAAAATTATAAATAGGCGGTTTACTATCGCAAGATGTTGAAGCCATAAAATTGATCTGTTGCTGTAACAAGTAAACATTATGAACGAGAATTTAATTTTGAAGAACTTTATCTTCACCTGTTTTGATCCTAAAAACAATTTAGTAAAAAAATTGACAAATAACATAAAATAATTGAAATATATATACACATTACGTAATACGATACCTATTACTAGCTCTACGAGACAATGGGCGGCTAGCGCGCGGGCTCCGTTCAGTCAAAAATTTGGACAGCGAAACGATAATGTATCCTTTTGATTTTGTACAAATTCACCAATTACCATGCCACTGGTTTCCTAGGTCGCAGGCACCGATACCGTCGGTGCGGTGGTGATACTGATGATCGAACGATGCACGCGTGGACGAAAGCATGAACCGCGGAGATCGCGGGGCGCAGGACACGTGCACTGCGCTCGGCGGCACGCTCCAAACTGACAGCAAAATTGCGAGCTTTATCAATGGGCAAACATTGGAAACGGCGCGCGCGCACGTATGCTCTGCCACTTAGATCTATGGTGCTTCCGTTACGGTTAGTGTTAGTGGCGCTCGGCGCTCTCCGCCTATGTTTATTTATTGCGCCCAATGTGTACGAAATCAGAGGTTTTATTTAGATCACACTAATATTTTAAAATAAGTAAAGTATTATTAGTAATGTAATGTTAAATAACAATAATAAAGTTGCATTTATATCGCTACCGGTTTATTTATTTAATCACCAACATTATTATAATGTTTCAGAGGATCCTCTATAGTAATCCACCAAGCTAATAAACTGTATGGTGCCACATAACACACTCGCGGTAATTATATTGAAATGGATATACTACAGTGGAAGAGGTAACTTCAAACACTTATTGTATATACTATACTGTAGATGTTATATTTGCCTTTGGATTATTCTGCAACAGAATACAGCGACTTGAGTGGAGTTTGTAGATCAAATCACTCAACTGAAAAGCTCTCGCTCTTGCTAAAGTGCGATCTTGTTTATGCGCAAGTGAATCATGATTGCAACGCCAAGTGCGACTGCATCTGGTAATAGCAAACTTAAACAGCAGCCACTTACATTCCATCGACTTTGCACTGTTATTCCATGACGAACTTTTGTGGACAGTCGCTCTATTGTTTTATACTGAAGTTAATTTTCATTGCCGGGGGCCATCAGTAATGAACAATTGTGTAGGTCAGTTTATTGTAAAATAAGAAATCCATGTGAATGATTAAAATGCCACTTGAAGTTCATGATCGACTATAATCGGCTCGGACATCATCTCACACTAGGAGGGTCTACGTCCATAGACCGCCACTTTGGCCAAGCACACATTGGCAAAATTCACACGTTTTCGAGGACATTACGGAAAATTGTTTGACGTGTCATTACAATGTTTACCATCACCGAAGTAAGTGATAATTAATTTACAATACACATAGTACTTTGCAAACTGAATGATGCTTCAGGGATTCGAACACACGCCCCTCCGAACATAAGACCAACGTTCAAACAATTATACTATCACAGCTATGAGCACTGCATACTATTAATTTAAATTAAAACCACGTCATCGCCTACAAACAATCTGTTTATGGTCTTTGCTCATTTTTAACCGACTTCCAAAGAAGGAAGTTCTCAATTCGCCTGTTATTATTTTTATCAATCACTTGTCGCAAGTGCCTTAACTTAGAACATAGGGAGAAGAACTAGTGTCATTAACGGCACATCAAAAGGCTCATCAAAGTCCTACACACATTCCCTCTCGTGTTTTTATGCCCTGCGGGGACGAGGCCCGTCGTTCGTCGGTTACAAGGATAGCACTTGGTACAAGCGCAGGCATAATGCGACAAAAAGCTGTACAGGCTTCAATTGTTGATTGTGCGTGTGTAGGAATATGAGTACGTAATGAGGATGAATTAAACTTGGGAACTCGCTAGTCCCACCAACTCTATCATTTGTCTCGTGTTGTTTTGATAACGATTATTCAAGTTTTTTTAGAAGTAGTAAACTCTCATCTACGTATTACGTCCGTGATGCATTCGGTGTGCGATTTGCTTAGCTGTGAGCCCCTACCAGCTACGTCGGCGCATTTGTCGGCTACTGACATTTAAACAAAGTTGCCAATGAGGAAGCTGGCAACTGGTGTTCAGCTGAACGATAGTTGAGTCACATGAGTTCGCCTAAAGACTGAAAAGTGACTAAATATTTAAGCATCCCTTGACCAAACACCCCCTACGTCCAACCGACGTACATGATCACACAGCCAGTTGTACTACGAAGAATATCTATGTATTGTACCAATACAAATTTTATCAACATCAGCGTTTAACTCGACTGAATATTTAAATATTTGATGCTTAATTCCCGTGGACCTTGATAAAAATTATTAACTTACTTACAAAAGAAAATTAAATATTAATCTTTGATGATACACTTGCGCTTATGAGCAATTTTCCGATTTGGCCCTGGGACGGCCTTCGTGCATTCTTTAAACATGCGTAATCCAGACTTGCGTCACATAAACATTGTCTTCAAAAATATGTTTTGGGGCGTATAGGCAAAGATTATAACGTATACTTAATATATTAATAGGTTTGTTTTATAATATTGAAATAACGAACGAATGTAGATCCCTAACGCCGGTCACTGACCTCCTTCACGGTCGAATATAAAATAAAATAAAAAGTGCAATATTGTGAAGATGCGTAAATATTGATTTCGGGAATTGCATCTAATATTGGTGAGTTAAAACCTTGGTATGGTTTTCCAGGAGCGGGATAGCCTCAAACCCACTACTCATCCCACGAAACAGCACCATCTAGTATCTAACTAAAACTAACTGTCAAATCCATTTACATGGCTTTAAATCTCGATTCTCAGATGCGATTGATCGATTTACGTGTCTTCCTGATTTTCTAAATATCAAATATTTTTACTGAAGTAGAAATAGAAAATGTACCGAGATAAATATATAAAGAGCTCTACCATTGTACATACAGTAGGTAGCTAAAATAAATAAACTTGCGTAATAACAATTTTAAGAGGTCACTTGAGCAATGGTTTATTGATACAGCATATTAACTATAATGGAAATGAATATTTAATATACAACATTTTGCAATTACGTGATTGTGTTCTGTATGTATAATGACAATCGAACTTATTTAATAACTACTTGTATTAAAGAGGTTGTTCTGATAGTTAAACATATGAAAAATATTTAACTTTTAATTATAAAACGGTAATGACAAACTTGTTTGTTAATATATTATTATGAACATTACGTTAATATATTCATTACTAAAATGAAAAATGAATGAACTGAATAAATTCTTGTAAGCTAATTGTATTTTAATACTAGTGTAATGCATGGTATTGTAATTATTAGTGAACAATATGTTCAGTAATCGCATTGTTTTAATCTTTGGCGATCGTATTGAGCGCCCCATATTCTCGTAGGTAGCCGGTGTTGACGATGTGTCTCGTGAACACATGTTCAGGTGTGCACGACTCACCTACATCGGCTACATCCCACCTCGCGTCACTAAACTATCGGTTTTCATACAGTTGGTACATGAATAAATCGATAACAATAATCCCCGAAGTAGGTCGTTGGACGTTCACCTCATGCACTGTAAAAGGTGAAGCGCCTTTAAAATAAAACCAACTTAAATCCAAAACTTGAGACGCCGCATTTACTCATGGAAAGATAATCTATAGATAACAGTCGCTAACAGTGGTTTAACTATGCAATGATACGACCTTTATTGCCTTGAAGTACCTAACACTGTAAATACATAAAACGACCAACCGGTTCTTTCCTTCATTCCTTCTTAAATTTGTAAAAACAATGTCCCACGATTTCAGAAATCGTATTTCGATGCTTAGTACTGAAGTATCAAGGTCTATAATTCGAAATTTTGGAATACAAACATTAACACTGCTCTATTACGTGGCACGTTAAAAATTCGCTCATCTAAGAACGAGGATTAATTGGGGAATGCGAGTGATAAGATTGCGAGCGCTGTTGCTACGTGACTTTAAGCGGAATGTTGAGCCTTTGAAAACATAGTAATGTTATTTGCACGCGCTTTTGTAGTGTACATTTTCAGCTGAGTCCATTGTTGGTTAGGTTCCTCTTAGTTCACAACTCCAAATGGACATATTTCCCAAAAAAACCCATTCTTTATGGTGGTCAAAACAGCTTGTGTTTTTTTTATTTAGTGCAAACAAGTAAAATAAACAGTAAAGTACCAGTTGAATAAATTGTTCTATTGAACAACAAACAACAAATCAACGGACAGGATCGTGGCAACTGTCTGCAGACTACGCATAGCATAAAAGTGTTACTTGTGAGGTTGCTAAACATACAACAGCGCGTAACAGAAAATATGCAACTAGTGAAAATCTATACAGAAGCCGAACAACGAGGATACGAGCCACCTGATGGCAAGCTGAAAATAACCTACGGCAGCGCCGCATTCAAGTACCCGCTGGAAGCTCGACGTGCAAAGCTTATCAAATTATCAGCAACTAATCGACACGATATTGCCAAAGGCGTTGCGATTGTTTTTACAAAAACGCCTTCACGGTCCAAACATGTCGTAAGTTTCAGCGAGTGTGGCGCTACAGTTAAGTCAGCGACGCTTACAAACGAGGCGCTCTATCTCAGTCGGTAAGAGGAGTATAATATCTTAGAGTAACATCAAATAAGACTTTTTATATCCGTTTGAGGTCGGTTCAAACGTTGCAGCAATTTTCACCAAGTAAATGAAGTCTCGCTATTTTGCCACTTCCATCTCCAACTTGATTCAGAGTTTAGTGTCATATGTGGGTACACGGCCGGTTACATCCATGAACTGTTAATACGCTAAAGGTTCGTCTACTCCTGTCGTGTCGACTGCACTCAGAACGCATTGCCTTCAGGCTTCGGTTTCGAAATGAGCTAATTATTATCAGTTATCGCTGGCGGCGGCGGCGGCGGCGGCGGCGGCGGGCTGCTCCGCAAACAGTATCACACCGTTTGAGAACGATATCTAATCTGTTGTTTGCCACAGCCTCCTCGCCGCTGTGTAACGTGACCCAATTAATAGTGTGCTTCATCATTCAACGCCTTCTCGTGAACCACTTCCGATCTTGACGTTGGTGTTAGCTACTCTTGGAAGACCGTACGTTATTTTGCATGAGCAAATTTGTGATATGAGTTCCTTGCCGAGGCGGTCCGGTTTCCCGTCGGAGCGCACATTTGATCAGACAAATATTTGTCCTTGAGACGTGGAATAAGTGCCCATGCTACCCTCAGCAAATCCTACATACGCTACGCAAACAATCCTACACAGCGTGGGGTGCGAGTATTTGCGTCTACTCATAAAGTACTTTTATTTTGAGGGTGTTTCCGGTTTATTATTTATATCGAATATAGGCATTCGATGCATCGTGTGGACGCATTGATTGTATTGAATCCTTGCACACTTGTTGTTGTATTGTCCTTGGAGTGTTGAGTTCACACCAGGCGGACTGAACAGTCATCTATTAGTCACTGCAGTTCACAGTTAAATATAATGTAACTCATAGGTATATTAACTAATCTATCTAATACGTATATTCTAACTCATCGTTTTAATTTATAAATGTAATACTTCCTCATTTATATTATTAACTATATGTTATCCTTATTATGTTTCATGAAGACCATTTTTCCAATGACTATAATCACACTAAAAACGTATGTAATCATGTCCTGTGTGTGGTGATGATGTATCTAAACGACTGAATGCAATCTAAGACCGCCCAACCCAGGGTATTGTAAAGTCGTAGACGTTTGAGCTATCAAAATATTTATTTACAGATAATTAAGTTACATAAATAAAATAAAAAAATGTTTGATATTACTACTACTTTGATATTTTTAGATAAAATGAATTAGAATATTAGTTCAAGTTATTAATTAAAGTGTTAACCTATTTAAAAAAAATTTACAAGTACATATCTGTGCTTTTTATTTTTAAAATACGGCAATCGTGAATTTTAAGTCCAGGGCATCCTCACCTGTATGTGGTACACCCTGGTGAACTATATATTGAGTTATAGTGATAGATTATGATGGTCGTTCTAGTGGAGGTCGCGGCGCTCTATACCACCCAGTTTAACTCCGATGGTAGTGGTTTACCTGCCTGGCTCCTTTACTTATCCAACCTCCATCCATCCCCCAATCATTGATTTTGTAAAACCTTGAATTTCAATAAGTTTTTACAGCTAGTTGTCGTGCAACAGCATAAAATTGGAATGCGTAACCCAAATCTTAGAGCAACGCAAACAGACGGAAAACCGGGTTATAATCCGCTGAGCGGAACAAACACGCAAACAAACAATTTATATATAACAACTATACATTTAGCACGACCTAATTTGTTACGAATTATTATAAAATGCATTTTATAGCTTTGTGAGGTAGATCGAAGGATGGATTAGGCTAACATCCCTTTTGAATCTATATCTTTTCAACAGCCTTCTTTTCTAGATTACTACGAAGTAATACTTTTTGAAAAATAAAGTCACATTTTCAGAGTTCAATATTTTTAAAAAGGGATACAATAAAGGAAATATTTACCGTAATACTCAGTTATAGTATGAAGTGTTATTCAAAGCTTATTCCTGTAAATACACGGCTGAAGCCTCAGTTTGACAGGAAATAATTGAATTAGAGATTAGGGAGGCTCTATGTTTACCTCCTAATTGCACACGTGCAAACTGTTAATATTTAAAGCGATTAGGTAATCAAACATAACGGAATGCCGCTGTTAATTGAATCAATTGCAGTTATCTATCTCCTTAGCGCTGAGCAATTGTATTGTGATGGACGCTGCTCGTAAAACTTATTGCCTTATCGCTAGCCTTGGGCATAACTGTTGCTGACTGTACTCATATATTCACGAGTTCGTGCGAGCTTTCGTGATGCGTTAGTTAGATTAGTTTTTTTCAGTATTACTTATTTAAAATTTAGTTAAATTGAAGTTGTATCATATGGGCCTGCAACACGTCGGCGATGAATATAGTGTCTCGGACCGCTTACCATTACAATTACAATTGATCATTCTGCACGTTGGCGGCTATAATGCAATATTAAGACTAGCAGGCTAGCCTTGGTGTATTCATCCTTGTAATACCAGCTATCAACACTGAACCAACTTGCCATTTGGACACTAAACCGTCATCAATTGGCAATAGAGTTGATTGTACAGTGTTTTCTTCCTTGCCTCTGTTTGTGACGAGAGACCTTCGCCCTTCAACCAAAAAGATGATTATTGAGCGCGGACATCCACATCTACTAACGTAGTTCACATCCAACGAAGTGTAAAAACTAGTCGCTCAATATTTACGAACTGACACTGACGGTAAACGCACAAACAGTGGCTAAGTTATGTAAAACGTAAGGCAAATATGCAGACCCATGAGATAATATTGACTCAATAATAATCGCTAGCTGAGCGGGGCTGTGTGGCGGTGTGCGGTGTCGCGATGTCGCTAGATGGTGACATCACCGTGTTTGCAGTTCTGCCGATCCTGGTGTGCTCACGCGAATATAACAAGATGCTTTTGTATTTTTACCATGATCCAATGTTGTCCTAGTACTGGACTCGGATTTTATCTCAATGGAAAGGTTAAGGCCGCAGACTAAGCTGTCCAAGTGCCTGTTAGTATGATATGCAGGTGTTCTCATGATTTCCAAGGAATTTTAAAAGCGTAGGTACGTTCGTTTTTTTACCAATGCACCAAGTTCTTTATTTTATTATGGAACACAAGTAATACCACATAAAGTGTTGTAGCCTATTTTGGGGAAAAATCCAAATATAGGTATGTATGTACCTGCAAATTTTCCAAAACGATTGTTTAAAGAAACAGAACTTACCAGAGCCCATAAATTAACCACAGCTGGGGTCGGGAATCCTCACACATTTATGGGTTTATAGTCATGTTCAACCAAACTGATCAAATGCGGATTGGCAGAGTCACACCATCCAAAACGCTATGAAGTACTCTTAAGTAAGCATAATATATCCTAATCATGTTTTCCCTAAGCTTTCTTTTACTTCACTTTTGATGCAAGTGATTAATTTTTTTTATTACTCAAAGTAATAGTAAAATGTGACGTGTTTGTATATGTTGAAACCCGGGCCCTTGGTGTAAGTGACCGACATCCAACATAATATCTAGTGTCGGCGTAATGCTATATATCCCGCAAGGGAAAGCAGCAAAATATCACTCAGAAGCATAAACAACTTAGGTCATAAACAAATACATTTAGACAAACATGTGCAAGTAGGTGAACCGAACGCTGAATATTCTCTTTGAAACAAGGTCCCGTGTGCAGTGCGCCAGTGCACAGATAACTGATGGTAAACAGATACAGACGAGACGCGAGTGCGACCCATACCGCTCCATACAACTACAACTAGGTAACACCGTCACATGCTTTATGTTTTGATACACTTTGGCAAATCATTGACGACTGTTTAAAACTACCAAATAGAAAGTGTTTTGATTTTAATATAATTAATAGCTGACAAAGTTGCGGATAAGGCACCGTATGTCCGTATGGTAAATAGTCATCACCATCATTGGACGTCTTATATGAGGTCGCTAACGCGTTGACGAGTAGAAAGAAAGGTGTTGGGATCACATAATGTTTTTATATAATTCTGGTCACAATACAGATTTTATTGAAGCACTTTCAATTTAATGTAATTTAATGTACCTATCTATTAATTATCAAAAATAAATTGTAACTTTATGACTTCATCAAAACTATGTGCCCCCCACCCCCCCCGCTCCCTTTGTTGCTAAAACTGTATCCACCCTTGGTTACAATGCATAGTTCGTAAATTTTCAGGGAAAGAGGCTGCCGGGCTAATGATCATGGCTGGAGAAAATACGGGCTACGATTGTAACATTTTCGGTAGGTGCTTGTATAAATGTAAGCAATATAGATAATTAAGATGCCGAAATCTATCATTATTGTCGCTACTAGCCGTACATATCGTTTTAATTTTAATTACCGGTCTCCGAACCCGACGACAGTTTCGTACGGCCACTGACCACTAATTACAGCGTTGCTGCTGCAGTAATTGGCTCGCAATGTTAAACAATTAAACAGCGGAAACTATTGTTGCAGTTGATCGATATACTGTGTAGTGTGTACACTGTTATTAATCCCACGCATAATGATCTGTCGCCCAATTTCCTTCGCAGTGCTGAATCAGGCATTCTTAACTGACAAGCTACGATTTTTTCGCATCGTCTGAGACACAATAACGCGCGGGGCTGCCGCATTCTAGGAAGCCTTCCTTTGATGCCGATGTGCTAGAGGTCTACCGTCAGATGGTCTGTTTACTCATTTAGGGGCAATTAACGTTAAAGAGGGATTAAGCATGTTTCATCTTCAATTTGGTGTCCAGAATATACCAGCATTGTAATCAGAATACCAGTCAAAACCTAACTATACTTCAACATATTACCGTTCGTATGTCCATGAAGATCAATGTAATGGGTTCCTTACCTGCTTCAAGGAACACAAAAGACGAGCTCTCCGATGGCGCATGAAGGAAGCGTCGCCCCCGCGGAACCATACACCTGTCATATTACCCGCTATCTTAACTCCTCAATTGTCACCGCTCAGTCACGGAGACACCTACGAGCTGGTTATTTTTAACACCTTTAAACTGCAGCAACCGCTGCAACTCGTTTGGTGTTGACTTACCATTTCATACATCCTTTTGCAATGTCGCGCTCTTCCTCATAAATGAACTTCAACATCAAACAATTCAAAATCTTCAGTAACATGTTTAGTGTCAAAATTACATCAGCTCAAATACTAGATGCCTACGAGCCTATACACTGACGGTCAGGTAATCATAGGATTACCGACAGCTGTAACTACACGTTACCAAAATCCATCTTCGATGACTTTGCTCTTATAAAATTGTCAGGCATTCTTCCAGGCATTACTCAACTTATTTCCATAATTCAAACATTAATATTCTTAATCATATAAATACCATTGATGTTGCGAACAAACATGTCAACTCATCGTCAAGTGGCCAGATGGGCGACTCGTTTGTGTTCTATAAGATTGAATTCGAGGTTTTAGCGCCAACTCACAAAACCCACAGAACAGTTAATTTCCACAAACGATACTGATTGTGTCTTCAGTAAGATCATCCTGTAATAGAGTGTTATAATTTAAAACATTTAAGGATTCCATTAATAGTGCCCAAGACCCAGTGAGCCACTGACCCTATCTGACAAGCCCCCGTAATGGAGACTGAACGATTCTTGGATTGAGCTCATCATACAGATCTAGCAACGGGTAAATTTAACATCGTTAGTTTTAACTGACAATAAACTCACCTTCGTTATCTTACTTAGCCTAGTTTTTTGCCTACTGAGATGAAACTAATCGTAATTGTAATCCACAAAAAAATCACGAGCGTCTGCTAGAAAGCTAGACACTTAAGGTGAAATCTAAAAACCTCGGTTAGACTTATTGGACTTAGACTTTGGTTTGCAGTATGGTCAACTATTTTTGTCCGGTTATTTGCGTAGCATTTTCGTAAGTCACCAAAAATTGTGCACTCAAGATACACGCGACTTAGGCTAAGGCTGAGCCAAATTAATGTTTATATACGAAAACTTTAGTTTGAGTTGAGTTAGTCAAAATACGCTTTATACATTACCTTACACTAAAAGTTTACGCGAAGCAGGCAATCTGGTTCAATCCTGCGTATTCGACTGCATAAAGCAATGCGTATCGGAGGAAAATTAATAATTAAATATTGGATATCTGCCATACGTGACGTCGAATGGGCATTCGGGATGGGGTATTCATTCATGCAATTCCTTCATGTGGAGTAATTGGGATTAATTAGTTGCCAATAAGAATTTAATGAAAAATCATTATTTTCAACCCAGATTTTTGCAATATAAAAGTAAATGATAAAGCAAGTTTATTACCACAAAAAAAATATTATACATGCATAAATAAAGAAAGCATGAGAGGAAACCTGAGTCCAGGAGTGTGGGACAGTTATGGGTTGTGATGGATGATGGAAATAAGGAAATGCAGAACGATTGAAAAAATCGACAGGCCTATGTCAACTTAATACATAGTGTCTCGTCGTTTACATTGCCATATCGTGCCTCCTAGTTGCCAGCGTGTCGCTGCCTCGGCACTTGATCCTTACTTATTCTAATAAGTAAACTTTCATACCTAGTTTTAACGGAAAAGCTGATTCGGGCAGGAGATTTCACAAACAAGCACCAAGGAATCGGGAAGTTGTACTACGGTCCAGCGTTAGTTTACGGTAAGCCTCCATTTTGTTTTGGGGGGGGGGGACTTATTCGTAATGTTAACCATCCTTTCTGGGTATAATATTGAACTTGTACCCACTAAAAACCCCTAAGCAAGGACCTGATGCATGCGTAGATTGAAGTAACATCAACATAGAAGAGTTTCACTCATCTATACAACTAAATCATTTTGGCGTGTCTGTTTGTAATATTAAAATAACCGCTTTTTACTAAATGAATGTACCTATACACGGTGCATATTCCAAAATATTTTTTTTATAATTTTTGCCTGTCAGTCTATCTGTCTCTTCGTTCCAGCTAACCTCTGGAACGGCTGGACCGCTTTTGACAGGGCGTTCACTGGAATATAGATGACGTTATGGCGCATAACATACGCTTTATTTTATCTGTTTTCCCGCGGGTTCGGGATTAATGGGGGAAAATCTTTTGTCACACTTTTTTCCACGTGGGCAAGGCCGCTGGCACGGCTAGTTTTTGTATTATAAATTTCTAAACATTCCACTTGGAATGCGATTCGGCACTTCCCGAGAGAAATGAAATTCCATAGCCTAAGCTGAGACAGAAAAGCGTAACGTTTCGTTTATTTTCTCCTAGTTGTGTCCAACGCAGAAGACGCATCCGTGGTCCTTACGCAATGTATGAAGAAGATGTTTTTGTACAATTTAATAAAGCCTTATGTCGGGAGTGAATTAGTGGCTGCCAGTGGTAAGATCAAAAACAATTAAGTTTAGTACTCATCGTCTAGTGGTCGAAATACTATCGCACTTAACATACATTTTTATAAGACCCGGCAGACTTTGTCTTGCCCTGAAAAGCGGCGACCGGATAATTTCAAACGTCAATTCAAATGACAATCATCATGACAAATGAAATTCATTGCAATGACAGTGACGCCGTGACGAAAATTGGTCGTACCAACCCAGAAACCTTTGTCGGCTTATGCACAACTTTATTTATTTTTACTAACTAAAAGGACAATACAAATTAAGAATGTGTGCCCAAAAGGCGGTCTTATCGCTTAACAGCAATCTCTTCCAGACAACCTTTGGGTAAATGACAAAGAAGTGATAGGATGTAGAGAAAAATAGGTAGGGTGTTGACAGAAAATGATCTAATGATATACAAATAAATTCTATATAATTATACAATATAATAATATACATATTAGAAATTGGCATACTTTTCAAGCAAATATGGAAAAATAAATAAAAAATAAGATGCCATATAGTGCACCTTGAGTTGTTTTTTAAATTAAATAAGAGAAGAAGAGCTTCGAACTGATATTGGTAGTAAACTTTGCATTGCAACATGATAGTCTGTGATCCTATAAAGGACTTATGCATTCATTTTTATATATAGTAAATAGATAACAACACGCTAAAAGAGAAGAACTATTGCACATTTTTTATTTGTTCAATAAAACAAACATTTTATTCTAGTCCCAGTATGGAAAAGTAATCGGCGGATCTCGGACTTGGCATTCAAGCAGCACGTTATAGATACGTATTTAGAGGTGTTCAATCATCAGGCATCAAGGTTGGCTGATCTTCTGATTGCGGAGGTGGGAAAGGAATGTGATCTATTAGACGTGATTACACGTATCGTACTGGAAATAGTTTGTCGTGAGTATTTAACAAGACATGACTGGATGAAGGAAACATGGCGCATTTTTGGATTTTCGCGTCTCTGTACATAAATGATGGTGTTATGTTACTAACAATTTTAAATGTTAAGATAAATTAATAAATTAAATTAATTTACAAGTTTAATTTTAAAACACTTAAGGCGTTTTGATATATCCTAAAAGGTTTATGCGTAACTTTGAACTCGATTTTTTCGAAATTAAATTTTACGACATATCACCTTCATCCACTCATGTAAATATATATAAATAAATAAATATAAATAAATAAATATCTGTTCAACAATTAGATCTGCTCCCACTCAGCGTGCGGCGACGTTTCCCGGGTCTGGCAAATTCGCTAGCAAACGCACTGCGCTCGAAAATACTCGAATATAAACGATTAAATATATATCTACGCTTCTATTAAGATTCTATTAAGATAATGATCGGATAATTTTATGCAGAAGTTTTAATAAATACACGCGGGCGTCGTAATATTCGCCGTAATATACCTAAAATTCGGGCTTATTTTTTATTTGCTTACGTTTTTTCTGTATATAATTTATTAGCATATATAATAGTGATTCGGAAAAATAAAACTTCAAGTATAGTTTTATTTATGAAAAATACTATTATTTCGATATTACTGAAAATTTATTTTTTTCGCGCAATCCGGTAAAAGGCTTGCCAGATATGCGGAAACATGCGAATTAATGGCGCCACTTATCACCCCCTATCTTTGCTCACGCTGCGGGAATTTGTCAGAACACGTGACGGTGTAAAGAAGCCTTTTGATATAATAAAGAGTAGTGATAGCCTAGTGGTTTAAACGTTGGTCTCCCGAACGGGAGGTCGTACGTTCAATCCCGGCGCGCTTTAATAGTTTTCTGAGTTATGTGCGTATTAGAAATTAATTGTAACTTGCTTTTCGGTGATGGGAAACATCGTGAGGAAACCTGCACACCGGAGAGTTCTCCATAAAAAGTTCTCGAAAGTGTGTGAAGTCCACCAACCAGCACTTGGCCAGCGTGGTGGACTATGGCCTTAAACCGTCTCTGTGTGAGAGGAGATCCGAGCCCAGCGGTAGGACAATTATGGCTTGATAAGTATGGAAAGATGCTATTGAGTTTTGGTGGTGATAAAATATCCAATATTCCAGGAACAACAATGGGGTTGAAAATAGAAGGAGAGGATATGGTGACTGACACTTACGCTAAATCCATCAGCAAAGTCCTCCATGTAATGACAGAGAGAGTCAAGCAACCGTGGCTGATGGCAGATATTATATTCAAATTTAGCAAACTAAAGAAGGAACAAGATGATGCCTTGAAGATAATTTGGAATCTTTCGAATCAGGTTTTATGCGCTAAATCATCAATTAAAGTCTTCGATGCTATCAATTAATGGAATAAGATTGAAGTATTCAAACTTAGATATTTAAGTAAACTAATGGAGACGGCAAACTTTGTCCTGTCGGGAAAAGCAGTGATTGGTTCAAGACAATGTTTTTGTAGTTATTGTTTTATGTATACATTGAAATTAATGGAAAAACTAAAAAATATATAATAAAAGTAGCCTATTTTCATCCCAAGACTTTCAAGTATCTCCCTATGAAACTTTATCACGGGTCAACGGTTTGGCCGGGATCACGGACAGACAGACAGAGAGTTACTTTTGCATTTATAATATTAGTATGGAAGTGTAGATGACTTAACATACTAACAAATAATATATACGAGTATATTATGTACTAATACATATAATAATAGTGCTACATCTAAACAGTTAAATTAAATAATTAACATTTTCAGATGGTAGAAACAAGGAAGAAGGAGTATTTAGAAAAGCTTCGAAATAAAAAAGCTTCTGCCAAAGGTCTAAGATGTTAAAAAACATTATAATTATACATTAAAAATAAATCTCAAAAAAATACTTGTTGAAATTAAAAACCATTTAATCGTTTGGATATTTTGTCTTCACTTCACTTCACACTTCACTTCACTTACGCACATCATATTTTGCTACAACCGTTTCGAAACGATGTTTTATCAAGAAGCAGCGAAAGAAACTCCTCAGCCCATCATCAGCATATCTTCTCTGTGAAACTTACTTAAAGGAGAATGGGCCAAATAGTATGGAGCCTGGGCGATCCGCGGCCAAACTTGATTTTGTTTTTTTTTAATGTAGTTTGGTCCTATAATTACTGTGTAGAAGTTTTATTGCCGCGACGCACTTAAATGACGAATAAAATCCATTTTTGTTTTTGAGCACTTTTAATAGTTTAAACTATACTTTGGCTTATATTCGGAGCTTAAATAAAAAGTACCATTTCTTATATAATGCATATAAATAAAGACATTATTAATAATCGAACAATCATAGTATTACGATATGATACAAAAGACTATGTATAACATTTCTAATGGTCATGCTCTATGATAACACTTAAATCTGCTGCTGGTAATCTTATCTCTTCAGTTTGGTTTCTTGCCCAGCCTAAGTACCATACTACGCACATAACATGTGAGCAACATCCTATTGTGCGCCTTCCACTTAGACATGAACAATAATAATGAGCGATAGCTTCTCCTGCGTCTCTTTGTCGATCAATTACAATATAGGAATAATAAATCCTAGACCTTACATGTCTAGATTGTATTCGTACACGTAACAAGTAAACGTCTTGCTCTTCTATATATTCACTGAGACGACTTATCTGTTGCTCACGATACACTTCAATGTTATATAAGCCCTGTCTTAAATGCTCAGCATAATAACTACGAGCTAACTTCACTTGATACGTACCCAGAGCGAAAAGAGTAAGATCATCTTCTGACAGATTTGGAAAATCGTCGAAAAAAGGCTGATCGCCGGTGATACTTTGGAATGTTGCTCTTTGTCTATTCATATTGTTACGATCAACAAAGTCCGCTAGCTGATTGGGTCTATTCAAGCGATCATTTATAATACCTACAAATGCGGTTGCATGCACGCTATCACGGATTGGTTCGTGGAAAGCGTTAATGAGTGAGGCAGCTATTTTGAAATCATGGAACATATGACTTAGTGCCCGATTAAAATAATCTTGTCGGAACAACTTGAAGTC
>DWPQ01000356.1:0-17492 GCA_018251795.1 Perichares adela
AGTAGTTTCGGAGCCTATTCAATACAAATAAACAAACAAACAAACAAATCTTTCCTCTTTATAATATTAGTATAGACAAATGTCAGAATTTATTAATAGTACATTCCATTCCATTTTTACATATTTTGATAATATAAATAGAAGCTACGCTATTTATTTTTATGTATAGATTTGCGTGTCTCAGTGAGCGATGACGCCTACGGCTTTCGAGGGCACCGGTACTAATTTTGTTGTTTGTTCAAAGTGTTTTATAAAATAATTTTGACAACCTGTGCTATAGTTGTATCACGCTTGTAACTTTTGGCGTTGTTACTGAATGAGAGTATGAATGAATTTGGTTTCGAATCTCTCTCTCTCTGATCGGTCCCTTATGTCTGAGGATCGTGGTCAGCATCAGGGTTGCATCTGGAGCGGATGATTTCCACCGGCTTCGATCCAGCGCGTCTCTTACGGTCGTGTAGAATTTGGAAGATGGTAATGTTTTTATTTGATCGCTCAATCTAGTTGGAGAACGGTCATGTGATTTTTGCTTTCGGCATTCCCGACTACAATTCGTTTTTCCAAATGTTTGCCGTTTCTTCGTATCATACGACCGAAATATATGAAAGAATCCGTTGTTGACATATGGTGGATAAGCGTGTCTTTTTCCGGAGTTAGGTCAGGATTGATGCGTTAGTGCGTTTCGCAGTCCAAGGTACCCTTAGCATTCGTCCATAGCATCACATCTCGAATGCATCAATTCTTTGTCTTTCTCGAGCCAGGATTGTCCACGTTTCAACCCCATACAATTCTAATTTCGAGGTTTAGAATATTTGTCGGTTAATATTTTATTTGCAACAATCTTGTAAATGTGGCGTGAAACATATATTTGTGGTCTAACTTATCTTAGTACTGGTTAAAAATAACATAATATTTGTACATCAAGTCTAAATCAATCTATATAAACAAAAGTCGAAGACTGTGCTGCTGAGCACGGAGTCTTTCTCTCCTATATTGCGCAAATGATGACATTGAAGAATTCTTAGGTATAAAGGTTTCCTTTCGATGTTTTTCTTTACCGAAACAAGCTTTATTAATTAATGTCAAACACCCTTATAACTTTGAAAAATTTGAGGTATGTCCAAGATTCTGACTCGGATCACCACACTACATAAACCGATGTGCAAACCTCTGCTGCTACTGTATACTGCCTCAATTTCATTTCTACGCTACTGATAAATTTATTTGTATTCTCAACTGAAAAGCTTCTCAAAATAGAATGGCGTCTTAACTTCGATGACTAACTTCAAAATGACGTCGGTTTTACCATACGTTGCAGTGTGTATTTATATGTAGTTATATATCTACATCATACATACAAAAGCTTAGTAATCGTTTCTTTATGTATATGGCTACAAAGAAGTAGACAAGCAATTTTACTATAAGTGACCGTTACCGTCTATAAACATCCAACAAGAATATAGGCATCAACTATAAGTACATCATATATAATATAAGCAAGCGGGGATCTGCATTTTATCTATTCTAAGACAGTGCAACCGAAACACATTAAATATTTTACAGTTGACAATGGCTCCAACGTTTTGGTTTTTTGAATAATTCTAGGTGGCTATGAGGAAAAATACCAGCATATCTGGGAACATTAAAATACTCAAAAATACCCAGTGCTTGTAGTACACTGTTGGGACTCTCGTGTCTGTATACCAGTGCGCTATTCCGATTGTTCTTGTCCCGAGAAAAAAATAACCTCTCGGAACACGGACTCAATAACTATAAACAACAGAGTTCCAAATTTAAATTAAATTTGTTCCTATTTCAAGAACAATAACTCGCTATCAGTTTATCCAATTCTTAAATAATTATGTCGATGAGCTGAGGCGAGAGATAGAGGTCAGTGAGTAAGAGACCCAGATGTTACACATTCCAATTTTAAAATCACATTCGCAGTAATGTGAGCACACTAATTCAGTATCAGTTTACATAATTCTTTCTGTGTAATGATGTGATAACTGCATCTACATTCTATTGGGAATTGCAACTCGAATTCCCATCACCCACGCACTTGGCACTACGTTGGAGATCGTTACGCCGGATCTACCTAAATAAAACAAAGATACCGTTCTGGATACCCAGTTTCTGGGAAATTCGGAGCAATGTCTCCGTTTGTACTAGTTCACGTCTTGAGTCATCTGTAAATACTGTATCGGATCACGTGTTGGCGGAATTTGAATTTGAAGGTGTTCTGATGGGTTATGACAATTAACCAACTGTAGTTTACTATTCATTTGCGTGAAAGTCTTTTTCTGTAAGTTGTTCTTTGGTACCAAAATAAATGTTTAAAATATGCGGCTTTTATTGTTTTGTATGCGTCGAACATTATTGAGATTAAAAGTATCAATCTAATGTAAACATCATAAATCACTCTCATATTATGGTTAAAGATGTCTGCAAATAATTATCACATTACATACAACACGGGATTTTTTCACTGTTTAGGTGTATTTTATACCTGACATACCAACACAATGAAAGCGCTCGCTAAATAATCATGAGGGATTCCGTTTCGAGCCCGAAGGCTAAATACGAATCTTTCCTACTTATAGGGATAAGTATAACGGGGACCCCGACAAATTTGTTAACGGCCTCCTTGGAATTCATGAATACGAAATAAAACATGCAAATCTCTTGGACTGGTCGGAAAAACAAAACTTCATACGAATAAATTAGCAGATGTGGAAAATTGAGGAAAATGCGATCGTAATGGAATAATATTGTAGTTTTGGATAAAAAAAATAGCGGCAATGTAATTTAAAACGTTGGACTACGAAAGGCTGCGTTATAAATGTGCGAACGGCGTGCCGGCGCGCCCCCGCGACAAGGGAGCCGTATCCCAAATATTTGCGGCAACTTTCCACTTTCGAGCTACTTATGCGATGTACACGTCACCGCTTCACCACTACAATTAGCAGTTGCTCGAGCCGCATCGGAATGTTTTTAAATATACAGCGATTCAAATTAAAACAGTGTAACCCATACGAAGCCTTGATAGCTATTAGCGCCGCGTATTATACGAATTAATTCCGTTCGCCCGACACGTACGTACACGCTTATTTACCGCCTCCATAAAAATAGTCATTCAAGGATATCGTGAAATATCGCGTTGAGGTTAACGAACTCATTCTATGGTCTCGCTCCGAAATTGCAAGTGTAGCGTCGGTACGTACCGTGAGGCTCGACGGTACCCCCGAGTGGCATTTTTGCAGCGCGATCAACTTTCATTCACTGTCTGAAAGCTGTTGCTAGCCGGATGCTGGCCTCACGGCGTGCCAATATTAAACCCAAACGCTCGTGCGCCGCCCGTCATGTAGATGATATCGTTCTCTTTGGAAAGTAACTCGCTAAGTTTACTTGTTAAGCGTTTTGTTTCGATCGGCCGCTCGGGTCCGTTCGTTGGTAATGTGATGCCATATCTCGATGCGTTTTCGACGCCTAAGCGATTACCTGTACGTTGATAAGTTGTATGCTGTCAATGTTACCATAAAGTCTTTATACGTATTCTGAATCATGAAAGTATTATATTAATAGGTTGAGGCTGGGCCCGGTGACACTTATGATATATTTTTTTTAGAGCTAGTCTCTTAGTTTTCAGGAGTCCCGATAATTTGTACCCGTATAGAAATGGACCATTTCTTACATGTGAGGTTAACTTTGGTTACATGAGAGTAATTACAGGTATCCATAGGTGGCAGTGAACGCTTAGCATAAAGTGAAATACTTGCCTATTTGCGATATCCACATCAACATAAGAAGGTTGTAACCTTTAAACTCAGTTGAAGGGAAACTTCTTAATTTCCATTAACTCAGTTTTTTTATGTGTGATATTTAAGACAAGTTTTGGTTTAAAATACATTACAATATTGAATTTATTGGTAATGTTACCCCATACAAACATTCAGTTATAAGTTAGTCGCGTTTAGTTAAGTTTTACTCTCTCTGGGTAATTGGGTAATTTAATATATGTGAGCAAAATGTAGTTTTCCATGAGGATTTCAAGTTTGGTCAGACCCTTCAGATCTGAAAGATATCGACGATAGACTTTATGGTACATCCAAAAGCTAACCTACAATAAATACTTGAAATTTTCCCGTTTTGCTGCGCATACATCTCGCGAGCCGGCGGTGTTTAACGGTAACCGTTTAAGTGCCCATATCACGGCGGAAGCGGCGGAGTCCGGCCGTCTCGAACCGGTGAATGGTGGTCACCTTTCTCCGACGCACAGTCTGGCCCGCGCACCGGCCGCTCAATGAATTTCACATCGGAATGCGGAACGACCAATTTATTGTGCCCTATCAATATTCGTCAACCACTTATGAGACGAGTGAAACTGTCACGAATGTCATTAGAAACTTGATTGGTACGAATGCCGAACAATTTTCCGTCTTTGATTAATCTTTATCTTCTCGACCAAGTTTTTTTCCTATGATACTAAACAAATTTGGTTTGATGGGAAAGTTTATCTGTCTAACTAGCTCTCCTTGCTTAAGCCAGTTCTCTGGCATCCTTTTTGGCTGGGACGCCTCAGTAAGTCCCTGGTTATGCGTGATCGAAAGTGACGGAAACACCATCATGTGGTCCGTATAATAATTTACCGGCCATTAGTATAAAAAACGAATAGGCATTAAGGCAGAAGTCAAGCGCGAGGTGTATGACGTAATTAGTTTTTCCTACCTTACCTTGATTTCCATATAAAGTACGAAAAAATTTACGCCGAGGATGCAAGTGAGGACAATGCGTGGGCTATATGGGTATTGTCTGTGTGGGTATTCAGGTACCCAACGCTAAGATTTCTCCGGTGGTCTGCTAGCGCTCGACCCATTATCTCTGCGGCCACGATTTCATTGCGCGCCGACAACCATTTGCATTTTAATTGGATTAAACCTCGCTTATACATCACATGCTTGCTTTGTTCGCGACTATTTTGAGATGTCCGTCTGTGAAGTGTATGGAATTCAAATATTATTTTAAAAGCCATGAGGTCCACGTCTAATTATAGTCTTTCTATAGTGTAACCTTAGCAAGGTTATTATAGACGGGTCATTTGCGGTTTCACGGTTAAATATACTTTTGACAGTTTCTAGCCAGTTCTTCCGAAACTATTCATGGCAGGGGTTTGATAAAGCTAATTGAGTAGCGTGACTTTTAAAGTGTTTGTAAAAACCCAACTAAGAAAAAATATATTTGTCATATTTTAGCTCTATACTATAATACCAATAAATTCAAACCAGTATTTCTAACTGGAGGAAACTTTTGTGCACGGTGTGGCCAGTTTATTTTAATATCCAGAACTATTATTGAATACATCTAACATAACTGATAATACGAGTGTAACGCTAGGTCGGTTATAAATGTACATTATTTAAAACTATAATTTAATACCAGATGGATTTTGAGCCTTCCTTATTAGTAGCAAAACACAAAAAAGCCGTTTCCGCGAAAGTAATTTTCTTTCGTTGTGTGCGTTAATTCCAGTTAATATAGCTATAACACGTACTTCAGTAATCGACTTTTCATGTTTAAGGCGATGTGATTTTAATTGGCCTGTGTGAAGTTGGAACCTCGTCTTTTAGTACTGCATGTTTCAACAACACTCTATTTGCACACTTTATAGTTGTGCACTCCATGGTAATTTACGACAACAGATCCGCCGAAATAAAATAAAATGTAATGAAGTTTCTGTACGCCAGTAGAATCTCAAGAAAATAGTTACAACGACGCCTTGAACCCCCCATGCTAAACTCGGAAACTTGTCACACCACAGGAAAATAAATACTCTGTTAAGTAGGTATTATTATAAGGCGCGTTGTTGACGTGTGACGAGTCAGCCCTAAAGTGCCCCTCGGAGTCAACGACCGGCCGCGAAGGTTTTTGCGCGGCCAACGGTGTTATATTTTAATATTAATTGAATGAATTGAATTAGGTGCTATGAGAATCTGCGCAGTGTTTTATTTTATGTCCACGTTACATCGCTCGGTTGGTCCCTTCCATTCATTTTGGATGAAGCAAACAATTTGAAGCGTGTAAACAACATTCGTGAATCTATGCAATAATATTAGTTGACAGACTTCTATATTTGAAACCATTCAAAGCGAATCGTACTTGATTCTTTAATAGCATCGTTTAATCAAATCGTACTGATAGTTTTAATAATCACTTAGTTCATAGGTTGGTGGTGTTGGGCGAGTACTTAACCTTGCTGGCCGAGTGGTTTGAACGTCTATCTTCCATTTGAGGTATCGGGTTCGAGTCCTGTACGGACCTTAGTTCTTCCAAGTTAAGGTCGTATTGAAAAATAATTCATTATCACTGATGTAGAAAAACACTGGGAGAAAACCTGCATACTGGACTTCTCTTTAATATTCGCCAAGTTGGTTAAGTTTGCAAAACCAATGCATCGAAAGGTGGTCAAATGATTTTTAACATAACTCAAAATATTTGACGTAGATATTGTTCCATCTATAGCAAAAATTTGGATGAGTTTTCAAACACCTGGCTTAATAATATTATTGTTACTTAACTATTTTTACACACCTGTGTAACCAGTCGACTGCTAGACTGAACAGTTTGTGTTCTCACTTGGAGAAACGGAAACTATTCCGACCTTCACACTCGAGTGTTCGTTGCCCTTCGATACAGCGCAGAAACGTCTCAATGCCGAACGGTCGTATGCGACATCCATATGCAAACGATAATGGCATGATCGCCGCCGAAGCACCGGAGCCGTTGATATCGTCACGCTGCTATGTAGATAAATTTTCTGATAAATAAACACTAGATCAGCACCTGTGCACCGGGTTAATTATATTTTGGTCTGCCAGGTGGCAGAGTCTGCTTTGTTTTTGTTAATTTGTTGCTCACCAAGGTTGCACTTGCGTTAACTCGTTACTCGATGCTTTGTGGTTTTGATCTTTAATTTTATATTTATGCCCTGTCCCGCTCTAGGGGATACTTCTATGGTCGTGTCATATAGTTTGATGTTGTTTCCATGACATGTCTACAATAGGAGATAGGTAAGGCCATGTAACATAGCTTGTGTCCATGATATGTTCACATGAGAGAAGTTCTAGTCTCATTTATAGTACGAAGAAATTTTTTGTGTCTTTTACCCGTATCTTACTAAAGAGCTATAGTACAGGATGATTCCAGTTCAAAAACATGCATTGTTAGTGGTCAATGTGGTTGTGCAATATTTTGAATCTGCCCGACAAAGCATTATTTACAAGCCATAATTATCGCACTGCGATCAAGTCTCCATTCAGAATAAAACGAGTCATTCGGAAAACCCAGGTTCTTCGAATGCGAGCCAACTTTCAAACCACTACCAGCGAAAACTCTTAACGTATTGTAACCAACATACTACCTATTATAGTATTTCTTAATTTTTCTTTAAAGATACAACAGTATGGACATAATATACATCTTATATACATAATTTTGACGATACTAATCACTCATTGGCATCTATAAATGATGTCAAGCAGGCCCATTTGTATTATCAGTTTTAAGTTAAGCTAGATTCGAATTTTCGCGGAGACCCGTTTACACTGTCGGCTGAAACGTCTTCGCGTCAATCATGACGAATTGTCATTGATATAAAAATAATGATAGCAAAAATAAGTGTCGTAAAAAGCAATCATTGTACTTAATAGAAACTTAGTGTTTTGGCGGGCATCCCGGCCGGGCCCCGCGTCGTTGACCGGTAGTTTTTTTGCACAAACGGTGGCCTCCTTTGCAATCTAGAGCAGTTACTGCCAGTGTATAGAAGTACGACAATAGGCGAGATTTGTTTTGATCTAAGTTGGGTGTTAAAAAAATTCACTTCGAAATGTTCATGAATTAAGTGAATGAATTTTATGAGGCACCTTGGGCAGCCACTTCCTTACGTTTACAAATGGTACGCGAAAACTAAAATGAGCAATAACTGAGCCTAGTCGCCAGTTATTTTTATGAGGCATTTAAAAAACTCATATAGTTACGTATTTGCGGTTTTCCTAGTTAAGTTAATTATAATCATGCTCCTTTGTTGCATCAGTTTTATTATTAGTAACGATTTTAACACAAGCTTTACGCTCACTTGGGGTAGTAGTACCATCGAGACTCCTAATACCATGAGGAAAATTCGAATAAATTTGTGTTTGAAAGGTGTTAATAATTTTACAAATAAATAATAAGCGCTCACATATTTAAACCCACGCATTACGATTCCCTGTATTTCGGATGTCGTCGACATACAATGAGACATCACAAACACTGATTGATGACTTAAGAACAAACACATATTTGTGTGGTTTATCTGCACCGCCCAGAAATCACACCTGGGCCTCCGTGCATCGCATGCATGGTGATAACCAGTTGAGCTACAGGTTCGATAAATGACGCATTCAATTTAGGACCTTTCCGAAGCACTAAGATTGGTGATGTTGGCTGCAGTCTAAAAAAAATATGTATAAAAATAATATTAGCCTATGAACATAGAACGAAGAAACGGAAATTAAATTCACGGAAGCTTTTCGTTAACAAGTTCATTTAACGTACGCGTATCACATTAGTTGACATAATTAAATTGCGTATGTGAGCATATTATCTGTTGTCATTTGTCAGTGCGTGGACAAATTTTTGACACCTAAACATGTCACAAAGTAACTCCCACGTGTAACGAAATGAATTCGTCGGCGGAACAATTAGAACGGTAAATGTATCGTACTAATTGTTTATGTCATTACGTTACGTCTAAGTGTAATTGAATTAACATAAGTGTTTTGCTGAACACCAGTAATTGGAAAATGTACAGTATTTTATTACACAAAAAAAAACTAGCCCTCGCTTCGCTTCACGAAACCTATTCTTTATGTTTACGAAATAATTGTTGTTGATTTTATCAATCACTATAAATTTCATGCTAACACCGTTTAAATTTTTTCATTTTACTAGTGATTTCATTTTACTATTCTAGTAAGTATTTAAGAAAATTTCTCTTAATATAAGAAATATGCTAAGTATCGTCTTAATTTGCTGGGAAAACTAACATACAATTATTTAAAAAATTGTTGGCATCTAAAACTATTAAATAAATCTTTCGGCCTCATTATTAATTACTTGATATATATACCCGCTTTGCTGCACATGAGATGTAAAAGACATTCATTGTAGAGGATTGCCATGGATCCAGTTGGTGTGGATGAAACTTCCGTCTTCGGCGGACCCTCATCTTGAATCGACCGTATTCATACTTTTCTCGGTTCCATAGCATAGTGTGGACGTCCTTTGGTTTTGGCGATCATTCACCGTCAAGTAACCTAATCGGTCGTAAGTAAGTCATTAACAAAAAAACACATGGAGTTTACCATGTGTTTCCGTAAAGTAACATCTGATACTAGTTAGTAAAAATTACGTATACTGTAGCCAATAAGGGACCACCTGTTTGCTCGCTCACATTGTCACCCAAAACCAGCTGTAACGAAATAGCCAATGTGGTTATCATAAATTTGAATTCACATTAACTGAGCATATCTTGCATGCAACAATGTTGCAAATATCGCCAGGTATACGCTTAAAGGTGCAAGCGTGTAACGTTCTCGCGCATGAACGAAAATAAAAAATACAAAATACTGACCTTGATTACTGTCGGGTTCCATTTGTGTTTGACTTTCATGTTTTTATGCTACGCCATTAAATTTTATAAATTTTTGAGGAGAAACTGCTAGTGTAATTTTAGTGGGCTTGCCGAGGTTCGACGAGTTTATTAATACCGTTCAAATTCATTACAACCTGTTACTGACCTACTAATGGAACTTTGAATGCAGACCCTTGCTCAGGATAGTCATAGTTTTGAGGTTTGATGATGATACAAACGAAGAAGACGTGGGTATGTAATAATTTATCGCATAAATAAGATTCGAAACCGGGATTCTGTGCCGCCCGACTGGTAGTATTCCCACAAAAATAAAAATTACAGTACTAGATGCTTAGCTATGGAACGCGCTTTTCATCAATTAAATTTCAGAAAGCCGAAAATAATGTTTACGAGATATACTACCTACATATACTATTCAATAGTAACCAATTCTGCCACAATATTTTTTTATTAAGATCAATGCGATTCACAAATCCAAAAAACGTAATGTACATGTTATTAAGTCTCGTACATCGTTATTGTGATCACACAATGAAATGACCATCAATGATGTACGTTGCGGTACTGTAAGGCTTTTTTCACATATCTGTCGTTGTGCCGATCCCGTGAAAAATAATGATGCACCTACATGAAAGCCAGCGGTCCCAGACTTTAAAAGTTTTTAAGCTTTACATTTCAGTGTCCCACGCGGGACTGTCGGAATCGGGATTTTGCACGACGTAAGTTAACCAGGCTGGCAAAATTATTGCGCATCAATGAATTGACGTCACTTTTAATTTTAACGTCACACGTAGATTATATTGGTAGAGCGAGATTCGGGTGAGCAGTTGTTAATGTGTTTCGGATTGAAATGTATCGAAGCCAGATGCTCTTAAAGGTGAGGTACCAAAAATTCTCAGAAGTAATACACCGCGGTGTTCATGACTTTCTAAACGAAATTGTTCACTGATTTTCCTTATAACTGGTACAGTGTAATATAAAATTATGATATATCTTCAATTGCTTGTTTCGAAAATCAAAAGATGTACCTATGTATAATATGTATACAGGTTCCTTCTAGGTAGGGTAGAAAGAAACATTTTTTTTTTTATCAGGTGGAATATCATTGAAAGATGCCCAATCCCTCTTCAAGAGACCTTGGCTTATATGGGATTGTACCCACTAAAACCTCCTCGGCATCCTACCGGCGCATAAACCTAGCAGAACACGTGATTTAGACGGTGAGGCCTTCGCGGTTAGTAAGAGGTGCCTCCGAATAGGCCCTAACAGCGGCAGGTCGAGTGATCGGCGCGGCGCGGGCGCGGTGTTTTCGCGCGCGTTTCGCTACCCGCCCGGGGCCCCGGGTGAACGGCCAGACACGCGGGCGGCCGGCCGTTAAACCTGCCCGGACCGCGGACCGACCGATCTCCAGTTAGAATCGACCTCTGCTTGTCGTACGTCTAGCGTTTTAGGGTACCTTCGACTGTAATCTGTTTACGCTTCGAAAATTTTAACGTTACCTCCAACTGATGTCGGTAGTTGACTGGTGACTTGCGTTTTGGAGAGGCTCCCTTAGAGCTCGCGCCGAGATTTTAATCTATACATGATCTGTCTGTTGGCGATCTTTCTGATACATCCTCAGGTTCACACATACGCTGGCGTGGCAGCTTTTCTTTACTAAGCTTCGAAGATTACTATTATTTGATAGAAGAAGCAGCGAACCGGCTTGTTAAGTCGTTCTCCATCAATGCAGCTGGAACAAGTTAAATACATTTCATGGTCAATTAATAACATGCACAAATCCCGTTGAGGATACCTGGGTACTAAACTTAGCGTCTTTCAATAGAAGAGATCTGATGAAGTAGGCTTACATTTACGGATTTAAGTAGCCGTCACATGCCCGATAGTGTATATGTAAACAAACTTTCAAGTCATAAGACGAGATATGTCACATTGCATTTAAGTTGTTTGTGAAGTAAAGTCGAATTCAAAGACGTTATGAATATTCCGAAGTATTACTCCAACTTGAAGCTGGACAATCTGTTTTAGTGTTAATGGTGGATTTTGCTATCAATTTTGGCACGAAGTGAAGTATAATCCCACGCAGTCCGAATCATCAATGAACTAAGGATCATAAGCGGGCTGTTTTACGAGTGATTCGTCTTAATGCATTGAACAGTGAGTTGTTGGACAAAATGTTTATTTTTTAAATATATATGGTTTCAGTCCAATTTCAGAATTATATTATTTCATTGAATCTTATAAAATCCCAACGGGTTTCTTGTATGTAATCAAATCTGATTCTTTTAAAATTACATTTATCTTTGTCGTGCAATCCATATTGCGAGAGTTATGTTTCAAGAGCTCATCTAGTTGCAAGTAAGATTTTTGTCCTGAATATTGTGTGTGTGTGTGTGTGTCAGTTATTAACATTCGACATTAATATTCAAACTTCCACCGGAGGGGCCAGTGGCGCGTGAATCAGAATCGCGCTTGTCTACGTTTTTTACAACGCGTTACACCCATACCCCGTACAGTCTATGGCAGAGGTACTCAACCTGACGCCGTATTATAAGGATAGCTTTCACGACCAACGTTTAAAATATACGCGAAGATAAGTAATTTACGGTTGAGAAACTGCTAGTTAGTTGACCATTCGGCATGAAATGCGGCCTGAGGGAATCGGTTGGTTCATCTGAATGAACTTAATTAGCAATGAAATATTATCCGCGTGTTATTGAATTTAATAAACCAGTAATTCTTTATATGAATGGCGACAGTGTCGGCTATAAAATAAGATTTATATAGCTAGTATGTAAACTTTGATTCAACTAGTCTCATGTACGTGTTTTGAAAGTATACTAAATTTTATTTTGTATCTGGACAATGGCTGTTCCGTTTGTGTTGATGATAAAATACATTTTTTTTTGTATGGACATTTTTCAAAATCCACACACTTTGGTATAGCTACTAGGTTATTTAAAGTGACTCCAAGTGCACCGCCTAATAGGCTGATTTCGAGTATCTTTATAATCGTTCTAAACTTTATTTCATTATTGGGAATTTTATTCCACTTATTTTATTAAATTATTCCCTGTGACGTTCTCCTAGAAGATTGAGTTAAGTTCAAAACATAAATACATTACACTGGACATGTACTATGCAGGTCCTTCGATGTTTACGTTCACCGAAGCAACGGATAATCAATTTCTGACGGAAAACCGACTTTCAAATGACAAACCTATCACTGCTGTTAACAAGCCGACAATGCTGACATACTTTACTTAAACCTTCGCAATACACCTCAGTTCGTGACTTCACAACGCTGCAACAAATAGATCTCAATACATTTAACAACTGATTATAAATTATTACCGAGGCTAAGAAATGTTGGACACCGCTGGGGCATCTCGGATTAAACAGATACAATTTGCAGTTAGCCGTGAGCCGGTGCCGACAAAGAGCGATCGTTAGCCCAATTTCTGATAGCGTATCGGCCGTGTCTCACTTGCATCAACGGACGCATTGTTGATAGTAGACGGTGTTATTGTGAAAAGTAATTGAACGGCAATGAAACTCGATCGGGAATGACTGACGACCGTAGGGCGCTTAGTTCGATTCCCGGACGGCGCAGATATTTATGTCATAGATAAATGTGTGATCTCTGATGTTTTTGATGATAGATAAATGTGTCATTAAGGGTATTTTTTGTGATTATTTTATATACACGCCGCTCGCAAAATAAGGAGTCCTATACCATTTGCATGATAACCATTCAAAGCTGTAGCCCCGTTTGGTTAGTATTTCGGACTCCAAACGGGACTGTCCCGGAATGATCCCGGATAGGGTTAAATGTTTGTGTGATAGAAGAATAGTTGTGGTTTGTTCTGAGTGAAACCATGCTCCGTAGAGTCGGTTCATTGTATCCTAAGGACTACAGAGTGAAACGGCGTTTATCAACTATTACAATGATGCATTGATGGCTAATAGCTGTTCCTATTTATGCTAGTGTAACCTCAGGAGTGTTCGCCTCGCAATGGATGTTATTTGTCTGATTTTTTTTTTGGCAATAGTCGACAAACGAACTGATAGCCCACCTTTTGGTGAGATCTCACCATTGTCAATGGACCTCCGTGACAAAACAAAATATACAAAAGACATCACCGACGCGCTGTCGGCTAAGAGGAGAGCAGATGAAGCACTTATTTATTACTGGCACTTTGACTTCAGTCGAAACACGTCGAAAAAAGTTTTCGGTAGCTAGTAATAATTTATCTCTAATGCGCGTAGTGGATGCGAACTAACAATTGTGTCCGTAACATTATCTAAATATGAAGTACTAATTTTGCTGTTATATTATTGCGAAATAAATTACAACAAAATGTATAAAAAATGTTTTTTTTAAGGTAACGCCGTGAAGATGCTGTATTAACTGTAATAAATTATCCTTATCTACGATCAACGAATAAATTACGCTAAAAACTGAACAATTTAACGTTTTGCGTGTGTACTGTTTATTGTATGTTTTTTTTTTTTGTAATTATTTATTTCGTAACTAATTAATTAACTTGAAGGAATCGTTTGCTTCATCTGAATGAAATTAATTAGCTACGAAATATTTAATTTACTATGTGCGGTTGAGATGTAGAAATAATTGACGGTACTTGGTCGAGGAATACGTGTGGTATGTAATATGAAGGATGACCTTATTGTTATATGTGGGTCATATTATTATACAAACATTATTATCCGTAAGTAGCAGTATCTATCAAGTAGATGCGTATACATTATAACAATTATTATCACATTAAGTTGCAAAAGAATAACAATAAGCCTGTTAAAAGTATTCAAAATTATGAATAAATTCACTATAAAACCAATATGATCTACGTTACACATGTAATAAAATGTGTAACTGTAAGTGTTTGTATTTCATAAAGTGCGTTCGAACGTTCAGTATTACCGTATGTCAATTGGGCCAAGGAGATTCAAATGACGCTCAAGTCGCTCGCGTCCGAGTGTTGGTGCCGCGACCCTGGCTCCCTCTTCGCCATTGAAATCTACAAAGATGCATTATTCTTCCGCCTGAACTACTAGAACCAGATGAATTATTCAAAGGCCGAAGAACGCTAATAAAAGCGTGCTCGACAAGACGTTTGCGGCCGATACGTAAAAGATGAGGTCTTGAGAATAACATCGTGGTGTTATTTATGTTTCGGATCGGTTTGGGATGTCAGGTTTTCGGCACTTAACGAGTTTGTAGCGCCTCTTGTGTTGCAAATGTCGATGGGTGACGGGGAATACTTACCATCAGGCGATCCATCTGCTAGTTTCCCTGCCTAATGGCCCTAAATAAAGGTGTCGTAGATATTATTTTCAGGCTAGAAATCCAATTCTGATCAGATATGAAATCACCATTTTTAATATCAGATGAACCTGCAGTATGTTCATGCATTAAGGTAACAAAATCGCAACCTAGTATATGACGCTGTCAATTGTATAAACGGTCAATTAATTACAACTACATGGTAACCAACTGTAAAGTGATATGAGCGGTGATCTATACTAATATTATAAAGAGGAAAGTTTTGTTTGTTTGTATTGAATAGGCTGCGAAACTAATGGAGCTATTCGAAAAATCTTTTACCATTCGAAATGACATTTTCCGTGATGAACATAGGCTACTTTTTTACGCGTATAGCGGAATCAGCTACTACGAGATATTCAGTTAAAATAGTCCGATAGAACCGTTTGCCCCGTGCTCAGGTGGGACGGAGGATTGAGCGACCGTCTACGTTGGTGCTTTTTCATTCTTTGTTTGCACCGAGGATTTGCATACAATCTGAGAAATTGCGTGGCTGGCAGTAGCTGGGAAAAAAGGAATTCGTGTTTTTTTTATGCATATGGCTCTTTTCAAGAGCGCGCTTTTTCCTCTAATGCATCATAGAATTCGTGGCGTTTGCTACGTTCGAAAGCAATGTTATTTCCTTTCTTGTCTGCCACTGATAATTCAGATGCTATGCTATTTAAAGTATTTTCGACATTTAACTCTACTGTTACTACTATAATTTTATGAATATTACTTTGAGGTGGAGTCCCCCATACATCCTTGAAACCAAGCCAAACTCATCTGCACGTGGTGCGCTCAGCTGAACAACTGACGAGGTTAAAGCGCTCTATCCCTCTTCTTAGAAGTGTTTGGGTTCTGTACCACCCAGATAAATCCTGAAGATACTCTTACATGTGTGTGGAGGTTATTTACCTACTTGATTTTCTTCCTGATTGGTTTACTAATCTTCTGGAATCAACAGTAAAATATTACGTGGTGTCGGTTGCAGTGTCTGAAAGACAGAAATAAGCGGATACTCGGTGACGCTTTTGCTGTCACGGACATCTTTGGACAGTGGTCAATAATTACCGTCAGGTAGACCGCGTGCTCATTTGATGGGTATTGATATAAAAAAAAAGTATCTGCACGTAATCTATTATTACAGCCCAAACAATTATGCCGAATTGATAAAATACGCTGAACAGATTATACCGGTTATGAGCTCATGCCATTCTTATTTAGAAACGTTACAATCATTCGATTAGGAAGAATAAAGAAAGACGTAGCGCGCCATCAGTCCGATAGCGAATCTTAATCGATAAAATCACCGCTCGGAGCGGTCAGTGCGGAGTACACCGACGTGCTTGTCATCTGAATCACGTGGCCTTCCGCTCGGTTATTACTTACGAGCGTTGTGCTCGCGCGTTAGTCGCGACGGGCCGCCCGCGCCGGCATACCGTCCTTGTCGATACCGCGATATTACGCACTCACAACAACGCCACGTGTATAAACATTGTTGCACAACAATAACACGCGGATGAGGCGGCAAGGACGCCGCAGATGCGCTCCGCGACCGCGTCCGCATGCGTCTCGGGTTTTACCGCGTAAACTGTGCTCAAACACAACAGCCATGCCTGAGGATGCAGAGAGATACTATGGGTTAAGCATGCACATGTCTCCCGATTTGCGAACTGTGCTTCAGTGATGCTGTGATTAAGAGTGCTCTTTGTTTCGCTGGTAGTTCTCACCCTTTACGTTGAGGCCGACTGATCGCATCTGTGATAAGTTCTTTGTTCTGTGCTGTAAAAAGTGATAAGTTGATAGATTTAAGGAATGTCTATCAAACAAGAGGACAACGAGGACAGTGAGTATCGAATGCACTCGTACCGCGAAGCAATTCTTAGCGGTTACATAAAGTTCTATCGCTACCAGCAATATGTCAAGGATGTCGTCTTAATGGATTCTTCGAAGTCTCGGTCAAAGTATTGCGCAGTTCACAGAAAGTCGAACCGTGTTTTCTTCTCAGTAACAGTCTCTTGTTTGAGCACATTAAAACTATTGTTATTATCAATAACTAATACAAAACCAAACTTGATAACTGATAACATGGCGACGGTTACGTACTATGGCGTAGCGTAGCTTGATAAACAAATATCCTTGCCAGTTACAAGATCTTGTCACGAATGCCAAAGTTATTAGACGCGCAAATTCGTACACAAAGCTAGCCGGAACTCGATTATCGTTACTATTTACATTATGATACCACGATTTCGTACATGCCTTTGTAGATTACGTCAACTCTTAACCGGAAATCATAATCTGATTCAACCAAGTTGCGATATAATACGTGTCCGTAACACGACAGATCAGTAGCAAAAATTACCTTATATGGAACATCCAACTGTCGCCAACTGTAAAGAATGCAAATACGCGTATTCGTACAGAGAAGTGCATAATGCGGTTCGCAAACGGCAAAGCGGGCTATCTTGCACC
>DWPQ01000357.1:0-17473 GCA_018251795.1 Perichares adela
ATTATTTAAATAAGGTTGCGATCGAGTCTACCGTATCCCGGCACGAAATTATTAATATAGATTAGTCATTATCACAACCTATGACTATCACATGACAAGTTTACTGGTCAGTGGTTCCTCTATGACTTAGAGATACAAATGCATATGATTATATTACCATATCAGATATAATACAAATGTATTATGAGCATTCCTAGACCAACGTATAATATTCTGAGGCAGAAAGTGGGATAACGGAATAAACTTACCTATTAACATTTGAGAATATAGATATCTAATAAGTTTTAGCCACGATTACTTCATCATAGATAATTAATTCAGATTGTAGTTATTAGCGATTAATGGTGTGAATATTAAACCACATACACTATATAGGTTACAGGGATGAGTATAGCAATATTATAGGAGCATTTTACAGTTATGGTACTCAATATTTTCTACCCGTGCCAGGCTGAGGCAGGTAGATAATTTATCGAAACTGGCGACATGGCAGAAAATTGCGTTTAAGCATAAATATCGATTAATTAATTTTGCCATTTTACATCACACTCGAATTTAGTTAACAAAAATCTTGTTTTGATAAATTTAGAACAACGGTACCATACATTTGTGCATATCTACCTACTTCATTACACGATTTCCCTTTTCGACCTTTTACTATTGTATACCAACTGTATCTACTCACGGCCTTGACCGCGTAGACATCAATGCGTCACAAAGCTTATCCCGCGTAAATCCGAGTAGAGTAAACAAAGTAACCTAAGTCACTATTATTAGCTATCTTCCAGTGAAAGTTACGTCAAAATCGGTCCAGCCGTTCCAGAGATGACCCGGAACAAACCGACTGACAGACAGCAATTTTAAAAACAGTTTTTTTGGTACACGTACCGTGTACATATGCTTAAGCATTTAGTAAAAAGCGTTTATTTTAATATTACAAACAGACACTTGAATTTTATTTAGTTGTATAGATTTGGAGCGAGCTGTCGACCAATTAGACGGATACGAATTCAAATTGGCAGTTTTGTTGACAGTTGCCAGGTGGCTTTCGCACGCGTCGCACGTACCTAATTCCGTAGCATACATCCACGTCCCCCGACATTTAATGATCCCCTTTGAAGTGCTAGAAAATAATTGTAAATCTATTTCAGAGACCAAAATGACGAGTTTCGTCGCCGCTTCACACGTGATTAATGTTTCGATAACATACCGCAATGTGTCGCACGCCAAGTGTATTTCATTGTTACCTGAGGAGACAAAGAAAGATACATTAAAAAAAAGCTCGTTAATAAAATGGGTGTACTTAATAAATCTTGTTTATGACTACATTTAATTTTATTATAATGTAAGCCGAGAACTCATATTTGAGTAAAGTAGCGCCAGAGTGTAATACTATCCGAAACAATTACGAGACTAGAAAAGTAAGATACCGTAGACAATGACAAATAAACATCACATAATGAGTAGATTACAACTGTGCCTTACTTAACTTAACTGTGCCTTACTTTACTTTACTGTGCCTTACTTTAATTTACTGTGCCTTACTTTAATTTACTGTGCCTTACTTATCTTTACTGTGCCTTACTTAACTTTACTATGCCTTACTTAACTTTACTGTGCCTTACTTAACTTTACTGTGCCTTACTTTACTTTACTATGCCTTACTTAACTTTACTGTGCCTTACTTAACTTTACTGTGCCTTACTTTAATTTACTGTGCCTTACTTAACTTTACTGTGCCATACATAACTTTACTGTGCCTTACTTTACTTTACTGTGCTGAAAGAGACACAGGACAGTATAAAATCAGCGTGCGATGTTTGACATTTCATAATGTCAAAAAATACGTAGTGTATAGGTACAGATAAAAAGTAGCTTGTAGCGTCAACCGTGCAAAACTTTCATCATCGACATTATCGCATACTAAAACTTTCATAAACTCTATAATAATACTAGCTGTGTTTGCGGCCTTGCCCGCGTTGAAATCAATGCGTCGCAAAGTTTTTCCCGCGCAAATCCGAATTCCGCAAGATTTCTGAGATAAAAAGTTGCCTAAGTTTCTCATTATTACATCAGCTATCTTTCAGTAAAAGTCCCATCAAAATCGGTCCAGCCGTTCCAGAGATTACCCGGAACAAACAGACACATGCATTTAGTAAAAAGCGGTTATGTTGATATGACAAACATATACTCCAATTTTATTTAGTTGTATAGACGTAAAACCGAGTAGGTTTAACGTATTGACAGAAGTTTTCTCCGTTGTTAGCCATCTGCGAGCAGATTCGCCTCGGCACACATTGTAGAGTATTCTGGCGTGTCCGACAGAGCAGACCCACATGCAACCTCCGCTCTAATGAGATCGTCCACGGCCGCTTCAATATTGAATAAAAAGTCTATTCCGACCTCACTGTAGAACAAATTAACGTCTGCACAATCCTTAGAGTTGAGCGATTCAAAAAGAATCTTGAACATTTTATAGCTCCAACTTTTCATCTTTTATTATATCGAATATATTGTTTGTGCATTACGCAGACTATGATTATCAATAGATTTAAATTAACATGTATCTTTTATCACAATGTAAAATTTTTGAACTGGTATTTTAAATCATTTTTTTATTATCATTTATACGCTAAAGATGAATCTAGACTAAAACTATCAAGAGCTTTCGGTCCATAGTCACTCGTATGTTCTATCTTCTTAAATACAAAATTCTCGTGTCACAGTGTTAGTTGCCAAACTCCTTCGAAACGCCTTGACCGATATTTATGAAATGTTATACGTACATTTGGTAGGTCTGAGAATAGATTGTAAACTATTTTTCATACCCTTAAGTCATAAGAGGGGCCAACGTCAATAATTATTTATTTTATTTCATGGACAATTTTTTTTAAATATTTTTTTTATGATGTTGCACCAAAAAATACATACAACCCCCAATTTTCACCTTTCTATCACCAACCCCCATTTTTTACGTCAACTTCTATATGGCGAAACAACGTTGGTGGGATCAGCTAGTAATAATATAAAACAATATTTTAAAGTTAATAAAATGTCATAGATTAAACCTTTAGTGCTAAATATGGGTAAGTATATCTGAATTTATACTCCCTCCATATCTAAGGCACATTATCGAGTCTATCCTTGGCCGAGCGCATTTGAATAACTATCACAAGTTAATTCTTCAGATAAAGACCGCCATGTTGCCTGCGGCCGTTTCCGCCGGAAGTCCAACTTGGACGGATATTCAAACTCGACCGGAACTGGATGGAACGGCGACATATATTTCGAATTTGGAACTATTGTTGATAGAAGATTGTTTGAAGTGATGTTTGAATGGATTAGAAGTACTTGGCGAGTGTAAGTGGTTTTCGTGACGTTCACAATTGTTATCAAATGGAATTACGTAATCTGTATAACTGAATTAAATGGAAGTGTTTGTCTGTAATATTAAAATAACTGTTTTTTACTACATACATGCATATATTGGTATATTATACCAAAGTATATTTTTTAAAATTTTGTGTCTTTCTGTTTGTTCCGACTAATCTATAGAACGGCTGAGCCGATTTTGATGGGACTTTCATATAATAAAGCTATCTGTGGGTAATATCATAATAATAGCTAAGTATTAAGAAAATGTAACTGTAAACATGTAACAAAAAGGCTACATAAAAATTGCCTGTTTGTTTCAGGTAATCTACGAAATGTATACTATCCGTTTCAATAAAACTTTTACCAGCAGATAGCTCATGTTACGAGGAATAGTTTTGGATATCTAATTTTCTAGATCCCACTAGTATCCTACAGCTTAGAAGTAAAGTATTTTTCTTTAAACATCACTCGTTTATGTAACTTTAAGATAAACAGAACGTGTACCGATTTCAATCAAAATCATTGTTTAAAACGAAATACATTGCTTTTGAAAATCTCTCCAATAAAGTTCATAAATATAATTTACTGTCTCAGATTATAAATCTTTGCAATAATCATAGAACTCGTTCAACACGTGACCACCGCACGAGATCCGTCACGACACGGTTTACCGGTCCGGAGTATCGTACAAACTCATCTGAGACGTCATATTAATACGAACCAACAACATTTATTAAGCAACCGTACCCGTAGCTTTGCCCGCCTGAAAATCAGTGTGTCACAAAGATTTTCTCCAGTCTTGGCAAGTGTGGTGGACTATGGTCTTAAAGCCTTCATCTTCGTCCAAGAGATTCGAACTGATGTGTTATGTTATGAAATTTCAATTATGATAACAACCCATATTTGTCCCACTGCTGGGCTCGGGTCTCTTCTCACACTGAGGGTTTAAGGCCATAGTCCACCATGCTGGTCAAGTGCTGGTTGGCAGACTTCATACTTTCGAGAACATTGTGAAGAACTCTCAGGTGTGCAGGTTTCCACACGATGTTTTCCTTCACCGTAAAGCAAGTGATATTTTTTTTTAAGTCATAGTTATGGAGACAGGAATTTCTAAGCTTTTCGAAGGTCTTTATTATCTGTCGAAGGTCTTTATTGCACGTCTAGAGGATCATTGGAGATAGTAAACTTAGGTTCAGGAGAATCTCTAAATTGATTTTTAACGGGAGACAAGACAGTTGATGGTTAGTGGTCAGATATTTCAGGTGGCTTTTTAAATGTAACTTCAGGTGGCTTTCAGGTAAGTGATTAGATCAGCATTCATTATACTAGGGGCATCGCTGTAAGTAGGTAAACGGTAAATCTTCTCAAACTCTCAAATGTTGCCATACGTAAAAAACAAGAAATTTTATACTGCATCTCCCGAAAATTATCTTCTAGGTTTTTTCAATAAGGCACAAATATGTGTTTACTATACATGCGGGCGGAATAAGTATAGTAGAGACGATTTAATAACGCCAGTGTACTTAAAATATATGTATCTTTTATTTTCCTTGTAGATAAAGTATGACAAACTGTGTTTTACTCGGCACAACGCGCATAATAGACTCGGAGTTGTGTGAAGTCTGGTGGACTATGGCCCAAATTCCTCTCAGTGTGAGAGGAGACTCGAGCCCAGCAGTGGGACAATTATGGGTTAAGGCGATGTATATCTTGGGCCCAGTAATGCGTAGAAATTTTAGTTATTAAAGTTAAAAGTTATTAAACAGTGTTATAATATCTAAACATGTATACAAATAAATAAAATTGGAGTGTCTGTTTTGTAAAATATATCTTTTTATAATTTTTGTCTGTCTGTGTGTTACCGCTAATCTTTTGAACGGCTGGACCGATTTTGGCGTGGATTTCACTGGAAGATAAATGTGGTTCTGAAGCATCAAATAGGCTATATTTTATCTTGGAATTGACGTGAGAAAATCCCCCGGCACTGCTTATAAATCTAATATATTCTCTGAAAGTATTCTCGTGAAGATCCTATTTGATCTTTAACAGGTATTTGCATTTCAATACCTACATTAGCATACTTCGAAGGAGACTCGTTTTCATAACAACACGTGATCATCGATCTTCCTTGCGGAAATATTTGTTTCATAACATTATTCATGATATTAAATCCGAGACTTGAATTAATTTATACGATCGTGATTTTTCAAACAAATTCAAATGAATGCATTCGCTTATAATGTGATGGTACAAGCGTTGGTATAATTATTACCTGCGACAGGGAAGTCTAGTGAGTGATATTTATTTATTGTCTAGTATACTAGCTAAAGTTACTCCTTATTATATCAGCTATGTTCCAGTGAAAGTAGCGGCTTAATCGGTCCAGCCGTTTCAGAGATTAGCCGGAACAAACAGATAGACAAAAATTGAAAAAAATGTTAGTTTGGTATATGTATAGTGTCTATGTAGGTACATACAAATTTAGTAAAAAGCGGTTATTTTAATATTAGTAAAAAACACCCCAATTTTATTTAGTTGTATAGATAACAATATACACAATCGAAGCGAAATTTCGCATTACACGGATCACACAAATACAGAAACAATATTGAAGAGATAAGCTCGAGTTATCTAAAAGCCCTCGTTATCGTGAGAACGTTTTACCCGATACGATAAATTATTTGATAACTGGAAATCTCGACTGAAGTTGACGACCCTGTTTTGTTAAAATCCTCGGTTTGAATTGTGCAAACAATTTCTGAATACCGGGTACAGAATTAATATAGCGCTGTTGGTTATGATTCGTCTGTTGGGTCCCGGGGACTACTTCGGGGGGTTCAGGGGTCCGCGTGACGGATAATTATTTTTGCGTCACGCATAAAATTGTCTGTGACGTCGTAGCAAAGGGTGATCTGCCACCAGGCTGGTTGTCATGCTTGGAGAACGGCTGTAGCTCTTATTTTTGCGTGTTCGGAACTTGTATAATATACGGGCGATCGAGAAAACACCGTGATTCAGGCGCTGCGCGTGATTGGTTAATTATGCTGGCGCGTCATTGGTCAATTCGTATAGTGGGAGGTCGCTACAACGTCTTGTAATATGTCTTATATATGTCACTCTCAACACGGATCTACTGAGGGTATATGACTAAGCATTTTACCCAAATTTTAATTGCCCCTACTGTCTTCTCTCTGAGGGTTAGGGGCCAAAGTTCGTCACGTTTACCAAGAACGGATTGGTCGACATCATACACCATCGAAAATACTATGAAAGACTTCAGCTCACCTTTTGTGTTCCTTCAATGGTCTTCAATTTCCTTCAATAGTTGAAGCAAAAAAGGTGCATAAGTGTATGTATCTACATGAATAAAAGATTATGAATTTGAATGAAAAAGTGATAATTCATTTCTACACACATAAATTTGAAAAAGCATTGGTCTCGTAGGATTCGGATGCAAGGCACTCTCGTGTAAGAGACCAACTTTCAAACAACTGAGCCATCCACTGCTATTTCGTATAATATATTCAAGAGTATTAAATCTGTAGACATGTCCTTATAAGATGACCTCGACGTCGCGACGTAAACATATTGTTATCACCTGAAAATACCCGATTTTAATATGATCCGTTATGTGAAGCGAACTGTATACATATTTCATGATTCATTTATCGCTTCACATGATTCAATTTATTGATTCATTCAAAACTAATTAGGATGCAATAGTGTGTCGCAAGACATTAAGTCAGCCTATTGTCTTGTTATTTCAAACTAATTGACGTGGCAAATTTTGGCACATAAAATATTTGTAGTAAACATTTTGATATTTAAAAATAGAGGTTGGTGATAGAAGGATGAAAATTAAGGGTTGTAACCGTTTACGGGTATGCAAAATAAATAAATAAACCTTCATGAATCACTATCTATCGCAGAAAACTACATAAAATCCGCTGAATAGTTTAAAAGATGTAAGTTAACAGATAGTAAAAGCGACTTCACCTTCCTACTAAATAAAGATATGTAGACTTTTTTATTAAGTAAAAGTATATTCGGTATGGCACTAAAAATGTACGTAAAAATCCCAGCACTACGTCAGAATATGCCGAACAAAATTTAAAAGATTTTTAATTGACAAATGTTATTACTCAGTTCATGAACTCTTATCGGACACTACAATTTAATTTTAACATAATATTTGTATACCCAGATGGGTCGAATATAGAATACTAACTTTATGTTAAAATATTTAAGACCTGTTATTATGCCTATGACTAAAAAATATTGATTTTGAATATACTTTAATTTCAGATGTGGATATATTGCACGTGATCCCAAACCCGTTTCCGTCTGTCTGGCACACGGAACGGGACGACATGTCGGCCTTGGACTTCAACACCATCGACAACCTGAACAAAATCTTCCGGGTGTTCGTGGCGGAGTACCTCCACCTGAAGCCCTAGCGCCGGTGGAGGCTCCACGCCGTGTACCTCGTGTAGCATCTGTCCGGAACAGATTACTAACTCAAAAGTGAAGTGATAAAGGAATTTAAACAGAACTTTATTATATGACGTTACAATGTATTCTTTATATACGTATGGTACTATTTTAAAATTTTTTCGTAGCAGTCACTACGCATTTAAATGTAACGGGTACTAACGATTCGACTTTTGTCAGTTGACAGAGTTACTGTCATTACAGTTTCGCTGTGACAGTGATCCATGGAAACCTTTCATTTATTTACATAAATTTTATTGACTACAATAAAATATTACGGTACAAACGGCGAGCTCAATGCTAGTGCATTCTCTACCAGCTAACAATTAGGACAAACATAATTAATTGCTGGTAAGACGTGAACATTTGTACAATATTTTAATTAGATTGGGAGTTGTGGTCCTTATTAAAATGAATAAATAAAATACAATTATCGAGGGTACCTGTTATAGTTAAAGTAAATGGTATTGGATATATTGGATAGAGGAGTTTTACATATGCATATGTATTTGAAAGTACTATATGAAGTTTATGATGTCTTCCAATGAAGTCAGCGTGGTTGAATATGACCAAACTGTCTCTCTTTTTAGTGGCAAAAACTTAGCAGTAATGGATTATTACATATATTTGCGTCAGTAGAATCTGATTAACGCCTTCAATTATGTAAAACTGCTTTATGTCCTAGTTTATCTAGCAATTATAATGGATAAGGTATATATGCTCATTTTGAACGAATTTAAATAAGTGCCAGCTATATGTTTTGCGGTTAAAACCAGTCTTATCTGGTTTCAAGTCCAGGTATAACCAGTGTTTTCTGGTTGTAATCAGTATTTTCCGGTTATGACTAGTATTTCTAGTTTGGAAAATGTTTATAAATTGCAACAGCAGTACTTTCCCAATGCGGTGTATTCTTATGTAAGTAGTTGAATTATATTATGCTGAAATATTGTATTTATATAACTTTATTGATAATATATTTATCTTCGTAGGTAAGTTTAACAATAACCTAATGGCCTGTAACTAAATCGAAATATTGATAATATAGTTATTATGAATGTTTTGTGTAGATAAACGTAAACAAGATATTTCAGCAATTCGGGTTTTACATAAATAAAATTTAATATCCAATCTTAAATTTATGAACATAAACATAAACAAGATATTTCAGCAATTCGGGTTTTACATAAATAAAATTTAATATCCAATCTTAAATTTATGAACATAAACGTAAACAAGATATTTCAGCAATTCGGGTTTTACATAAATAAAATTTAATATCCAATTTTAAATTTATTGAATTTAAAAAGCTGGGATACTGAATTGTGTGTATGTGGTACGCTGGTAGTACCGTTCTTTTAAATGGTGTTTAACGGTTAATGACGTTAATAGCAAGTTATAATTAGCAAAATAATGGTATCAATTATAATTGTCGTACTTAAATGTGTTTTATGTAATTACAGTGAATACTCATCAATTGTTTATGTGGTATGTTGAACTGGACTACTGAACTACATCTCCATATTATGAACATCAATACAATATTTTTATTTGAATCCTAAATGAGATATCAATACGAAGTTATATTGACTTGATCAATTGTGTAAGTATTTGTTGTATTATGAGTTAATTTATAAATAAAAGAATCAATTAAATGTTTGTACGTGAATAACTTCCAAATAACTGCACCAAATTTTTATGTGTTTGTTATTGTCAGGAGGTTTGCATAAAAAATTTTTTTTTTTTTTTACTGTAAATATAAAATTATGACAGCAACAGAGCGTGGGTGGTTCAGCTAGTATTAAATAAATCATATTATTATATGTAATTAAATATATATTATAAATTAATTATCACTTGCTGACCCGTGAAGGAAAACATCTTGAGGAAACCTGAACACCGGAAAGTTCTCTGTAATGTTCTTGGAGGTGTGTGAAGGCTGCAAACCCGCACCTGGCCAGCGTGGTGAATTACGGTCTAAGGCCCTCGAATCTTGCGGGCGACGGCGATCCGAGTCCAGTGGGATAATTATGGGTTGTTATGATATAGTAAATCAATAAATTATGTTTTATTAAAATTCATTAATTAAAAATTCTATAGTTCAGCTAGAACAGGCGATGTCGAATGTAAAGTCTAGGGTTCGATTTCCGATCGAGGCATTCATTTGTGTCAAATATTTGTTCATAAAGTAAGAGTTAATTCTCATTTGTTCATGCCACTTGCACCTTGAAACTACTGTTGTGTGGATCTAGTGTGTGTAATGTTTAAATAAATAACATTATCGAGTATATTAATACAATACTTATGGCCTCACATGATATATATCATTTCGCGTGACATTTAAATACAAAATATATTTACCTATACGTGCGTATATAATTATTCTTATTGTACTTTTGAATCATTAAATAATTAAATAAGTAAAAATATATATGACGTGAAAGAGTAATATTATTATTTTTATTTATAAGAAGTACTAATGAGTGTTTTGGATCAGATAGTTGCTTGTAACAATCGCAACTCCCCAAGTTCTCCCCTTGTATTCTCTGAACATAGTCACGAGTCGAATCGAAACCATATAGTTATATAAACAAGAGTATAGAAGCCATAGTCCTAACAAAAAAAAGAGAAGGATCCATACTTATCTTTATCTACTACGGGCGAAAAGAGAGAGACAGGACGCCTCGCCTGTTGTATATTAAATTTTTTAGATGAACACATTTTTGGCTCTTTCCCCAACTTTAGTCTACTCTAACCATAGAGTAGACTACTCTAACCATACGTAATTGTTCCAATTAAATTATGGATATAGTTCTTAGAGAACAATATTAATATTTAACATTAATTTATATATCTTGAATACATGTTCCTGTTATATAGCCTACATGTGGCCTAAAATATAGTAAATAGTAACAAATAGTAAAATATTCGCAGTAGTTTTTTCCGATAGTAGAGCCATGAAAACCTTCTTTTATTGCAAGTAATATTAAAAAGTATATGCAAATACTAGAAGTATATTAAATAAAAATAATAAATTAACAACAGTGTAAGGATTATGAACTAGGGTTATGAATAACAAATACAGAATATATGACATGTTTTTATTGTACACAATGACATAGATACAATGAAAGTACTTAATATAGCCTGTATATAATGTACTTAATACACATATTTCTATGTATTAATTATAATGTAATGTTGGCTTTACCTAGACGCTGCAGGAGCCCTGCAATCACAAAGTGGGGCACAAATATTTGATCACGTATTTGCACAACCATCCCGGGTATTTTCTGCGATCAAATAACTATATGCATACAAGTTTTGCTAAAATGTGTTCAAATATTTGTGTACATTTCCAACGCTGGGTTTAAAGATTATAACTATCACATTTAAAACCGAAAGCTCATGTTAATAGCATTCTTATGGCAAAAGTTTTATATACAAGATCAGGTAGTACAAAGTGATAACTGAGTAGGAAAATATTGTCCTTGGCAGTTTCTTGCCACTTCTTCCAGGATTTAAGGAAAGGTTTTGGTGAAGCATATCTTGACTTTTGAATGTTTGTACAAACATTGTATTGAACCTAAACATTCCATTGTTGTATATTGCATAGATATCATGATGTATATCATAATATAATCTTATAATTAATAATACATGAATGCAAAAGTAAAAAAAATGAATTTTATTTGGAACCCCAAAATAAACTTAACAAATAATAATAAATAGTGAAATAAATATGATTTAAGTAGTGTAATAAACTTTCAGAGAACTTGGAAGCCTTTGTTCATCTATAGAATACAAAGTAATCACATAACAACAGTAGAACACAGACACACACAAGAACAAACATTTATTTGCCCTGATGAGGAATAGAACCCGTAATCAATCACTTATGGGCGGGTGGCAGTACTAACAAAGTTAAAAAAAGATATTATTTTATTACCCAAACTCACAAATGCCTAGTATATACTAAATGGTACCAAATCACATTAATAAGCAAGCTACACAATTCATTGTATCTTTAAATACTATACTTACCATTACTAACTTTTTTGTGACAAGGAAAACATAATATCTATTAGATTGGTACACAATAGAGACATTCATTTATCTAAATTATTATACAACATTTGGTACTATACATCAAATTGTATCATTCTAGTTTTAATACACAGATGAACTTTTTACATTAAATAAAAATTATTTACAAAAATAACTGCAGTTTACATTGAAAACCACCAAATGAAGTTTTAAGGTCCTCTTAAAGTCTTATTAAACAATCTGTCTACTTTGTTACGGGTACACCAATCATCTTAATTGTCGATATATTGATACAAGTATACATAAAGGAAAAAAATGCATTGTATATTCATGTAGACCCACGCCTACAGGGGGGCAATTCAAAAATGGACTCTACACGAAATTAACCAGACCATACAATACATACAACGCTATAATCCGTACCAGGCGTGAATAACTTAACAAATAGAAAATGATCATTTTTCAAGGCAGCCATTTTTAAGTTTAAGTTTCGTCTGTAAATTCAGATTTTATGTTAATAAATACTTTAGTAAGAGAGTTATTTAAAAATTCACATGTTTGCTATGTGCGGTAAAACAGAACCTATCCTATCCTAATTCCTATTATGCTTTAAAAATATATATATGCAAGTCGACTTATCAACTTATTCACGCCTGGTACGCATATATCAGTGCCAAATTTAACAAAAAAGCAAATTCTTGAATTATTAGTTTTTCATTATACATATGTTTGAATTTTTACTTACTGTGTTCTGTTAACAATATCACAGTGATTTCATAATAGAATCTATAATTTACGGCTCTTAAGTGACCAAAATAAATTTTTAAATGTTAAAAAATATTTATGTAACAAGGGCAGACATAGAAAGGTTAAGGTGAGGCATGCAAAAAAAAAAGGTTGAGAAACACCAATGTAAATGCTTTCCATTTATAAGTTGAACACAAGAGCAATCTCTCAGTAGAATAATATTCTAGTAGATCCAACATACGACAACTAGAAAAATCTTAAAACTAACATACCATCTAACATCTAAATATATTATCTAAAACAGATCCTTTGAATTTCCTTAAAGCTCTCTCTTCCAATTCCTTCATCTTAGAGTCAAAGCTACTGTCAGTCTCATTCACCACACTAGTAGATACTTCTAACTTCCTTGTTTGGTCCGCTGGTCCATCTTCATTCCTTTCTCCATCCAAAGACTCCTTTTCAGTCTTATCTTCATGGTCTGACTCGAGTTCAAAACTTTTTCTTTGTTCACTAACAAAAAACACTTTTTGAATTGCAGCTTTAGATAAATCTAATTGATTTAAACCAGTTGAATCATTCCCAGTTACATTTCCCTCAGTCATAGCTTTGATTGAATCGCACACGTTCTCAGAAGCGGGTTTGAAACTAATTGAATCTTCACATATTTCTGTTGCTACATCGTTTTCTATTCGAATTATATCTGCTATAGCGCTAGCGAAGTTTAGAGTGCCTTCGGCGTCCAGTTCTTCCTCTGCTTTAGAACTACTGGTTTCGCTCGGTTGCGATGTATTATCCATATTATTTAAAGCGAAGTTTAAATTTATATCTGATCGTAGAGGATCGTTATCACGAATAAAACTTTCAACATCCATTTTTGATTCTTCATCATTATCTGTTTTCTCATCATTTGCTGTAAAACTTTTCGCTAGCTTATCATCGTTAGAATTGTTAGACACCACTTTGGATTTAAATGATTCATCAATACCATGAACTGAATTAACACCTTCAATTTGCACCGCTGATGTTGAAGGAGTTTCTTGTTGTTTCTTTGAACGTTTAATTTTTGTTCCTGTAGCATCTTTATTTTTCTTGGACACTTTCAAGACCGGTAACTCAGCATTATGTTTACGCTGAAACATATTATTGTGAACTTATAAACAAAATGTAAGAGTTTTAAATGGAAAGAATCAAATGGACATTACAATATTAAAGGGAAATGTAAATTTATCAATAAGTGATAGCCAAGGGCAGTGGTCAGCAAAGTGCGGCTCCAGTGGGTCTATGGCTCCTTGAGTGTAGCTCTGGCACACATACATATACACGGAAGGCGTGTACTACTTATTTAGTGTAATAATAGTTTACTAAACAAACAGATTTGGCTCTAAATTTTTTTTAATTGTAATGTTCATAATTGGGTCTTTGGCTAATTTGCCGACTACACTGGCCTAGTGGATTGTGTCGGTATTACGCACTCAGATTCAATTTCGATTCCTTTACGAACATGATTTTAAAAAGCTATGTACATATTGGAAATTACTTACTACTTTGCTTCGGTGGATACACCGTGAACGGGTTTTTCTGCATACTTTAGAGCTTTCCATATTTCTTGAAGGGGTGTCAAGTCTGATAATCCGTACTTAGCCTGCTTGGTGACCTTATCCCCCACATTGTTAGAAGGGATGCTGGACTAATCTGGTGATGGATATGCTGGAGTCCACCAATAGGGCAGTCATGGGTTGTGATGATTGTATGCTATAGTGGTGGTCCACATGAGCTACTGTTTTAATAGTGTACAAACCTACCTTTTGTGCTCCGACTGGCTTCAAACCTTTTCTGGTTATCATAAATTCTTCTAGCAATAAGTCCAATAAAATTTCATTGGTGGTGTCTGCCTTAAACACAGCCGGCGGTTCGCGGTCTAAGTACGCTTGCAGGAGTTTATCTGAAGGATTAATCCACGTGTATACTAAGCGCAGGAACTCTCTGTCTTCCTGGAAATATTAAGGATCAATTATTAAGGCAAACTTATTGCGTTGCATATCTATTTAAATAAAATTCTCGTGTCACAGTGTTAGTGGCCAAATTCCTCCGTAACGGCTTGACTGATTTTTATAAAATTTTGTATGTACATTCGGTAGGTCTGAGAATAGGTTGCAAACTATTTTTTATACCGCTAAGTTATAAGCGCCCACGCGTAACATTTTAATTTATTTTATGGACTAATTTATTTTAATATATTTTTATGTTATGTATGACACCAAAAATACACACAACCCCCAATTTTCACCTTTCTATCACCATTCCCAATTTTTTACACCAACTTTTATATGGCGAAACAACGTTGGTGGGGTCAGCTAGTAGAAGCATAAAAATGTTAAAATTTTGTAGAATTATCAAGAAAATTTTGCGTCGTCGTGTAGGTGATATTAAATATTGTGATGGAATCAAATAAAAATATTTTAAATTTGTAATTGGTTGCTTGCGTCAGAGTTCCCGTCAGTTTAGAAAGTGGGCGTCTCCGAGTCAAGAGTGAATAATCCCTTACCAAGTTAGTGCGCTTTACTATTTGTCAAGAGAACAAGAGATGGAGTAAGGTATTTGTTTAATCCGTTTTCAAAAACCTCTCTTGTATATTCCAGCACAATTTCGATCTGTCCGCGTTAAGCTCAAGGCCGCTAAGTGGAATAGCAAAATGTTCAAAAACAGAACATTATTTCGATGATAAAAGAATGATATTAGGCAAGAAGTTATTCCTTTGTTAGTCTTTAAGGTGAAACAATTTTTAAATAAAAAAAATATACCTTATAATAATATAACAAACCTTCAAGTCTTGTGCAGTAATCCATATTTTAAAATCTGCTTTCAGTTGACATTTTTGAAATACATGAAAAAAACTATCGCTTTTGACTACCACAATGCCCCAGGAACGTCTACTTAATTTCTGTATATCATCTATATCTTTTATGAAGATCTGCGATTTTGCATAAGGGTTCGGTGAGTCAATTTCTATTGAATCTGTAATAAAAAGAAAGGTTAAGGCACCAAAACATCTTCACGATTCACAAAACATTTGCAATATCTGCATTGTAATACTTAATCTTGTCCGAAAACTACAAGCAATTGTCTGATTGGTTGTGGAAAATAAAACCACTAAAAGATTACAAAGTTTTCCTAAAATTAAATTAAAATTGTAAAACGAGCTGTACTTCATCATTTACAACAACTAAAATAACCTTCACTAATGGTGGTCCACTTCGAAAACCGTGCAATCCATGCCTCCTTATCCTGGTCACTATTGTATAATATAAGAACTGGCTTTTTCAGCTTCTCAAAGATGGCACTGATGAATATTGCTACTTGTGCAGAACTTCCACAACCCGGTGGGTAGTTTAAGATTAAACCTAATTTTTCCTGCTTGAAAAAAAAAGGTGATCTTAATCATAGGTTTTACGTTCTAAAGTGAGCTTAACAATAGTTTAATGGATTAGTTAGAATAATAGGATCTGAAATAAAATGAAACTTTGACAATAAAGTAGCAAAATATACCTGCTTAATCTTTATGATTATTGATTATAATGGGGTTGAATTCCACAAACAACTATTATAGAAATTCATTAGCTTTTGCTTTCATGCAAATTGTTAGCAAACCTACAAATCTGACAGTTATTGTTGTGGTACATGCATGAAGTCTACCAACCTTCCCCTAGTAGCAAGATAATTTTGTGATAGCCAATCAACGATTATGCATTACAGGAATACTTTTGTATTTGTATAGAGGGAATATACAAATATGTTCAACATAATAATAGTCATTAATTATTTAAATTTTGATGCTCCAACTCACCCTTCTGTATTGACTGAAGAGGAACCTCAATCCATCTATCTGATGCTGTGCTAACATATCACTTGGCACAGAGATATCACCAGAAGGACCTCTTTGAAGGTAGAGCCTTTCAACTCCATCATTGCATGGGCCAAGCATTTTGTAGATGCTTTCAGTTAAGGATTATTCACTATAAAATATTAAATTAAGCTTTAAATCGATATATTACAGCAAGTATAACATTTCATCCCTCCAGTACAGACTTTATCTTCATTTAATATGATATGGCAGTAATGAAATATAATAAGCATTAGCAGATATAATTATTTTTTTTAACTTAGGACATATTTAAAAGACAGTAGTATGAGGTACTTACGAATGCGACCGGCGAAGAAGCAATCTAAGAATTGGTCTGATTAAGCCGGTTAAGGATCGACAGAGTCATGATGAGGATGTACAACATTTCCAGGTAAAACAAAGCCACGAAGACTGACACGCTCGTCTTATGTACGGCTGTGTCCTCAAACTCTTGCATAATATGCCTATTCCGATTAACAAGATCCCAAAACATGGGAGCTTTTTGAACTTCACCCACAGAAATAAAAATATTATTTATTTACAGTCACTATCGTTTCAAACGAGACAACTTGCAACCGCAAGCATGGTTAAAAGTAGCATAAGTTTCTGCAATATTTAACTTCTAGAAAATAATATTTTGGTTTTAACAATTTTACTTTTTATTAACATCACTAAATATTAATAAAATAGTATTACATTTTATAAATAAGCCATGTTACACTGCGCAGTAAATACTGACAAGAAACCCAAGTTCAATTTACAATAAAAAATTGTAAATCTGTTTTTTTCTTTAAATTGTAATTAGAATCACTTCCTATAAATCTTGGTAATGTCAGGAAAATTACTCAGACAGAAAAAAAAAAAATAATTGCCCGTATAGTGACAGATTGTATCACAATTTGACAGATAATTTTG
>DWPQ01000358.1:0-17472 GCA_018251795.1 Perichares adela
TGATTGTAACTTTGTGTTGTTTTTAACACAACTTCAGTAGATATTTTCCATTTATAAATATTTACTTATCTATTACACGAAGTAAATGTGGAATTTGCGGATGTCTGTACTATAGTAGATAACTTGATAAAATGATAAATTTTAGTGATAACAGCTTTCGTACATTCATGATTTATTAGATTGTGATATTCAATAGATAGGTTACACAGTTAAGGAAACTAAAAGAAATGATTAGCGGTGAAACGGATATAATGAAGAGAAAAACTGGGAACCCACCGGTAAATAGCGTTTTCGTTTATTTATGTTATAAATTAAAATTACATAGGTATGTCATGAATTTAAATACCAATGATGATGTGTAGTATTTTGCCTTTGTGCTCAGCAATTCCTCGTTAGGGAAAATCAAATGCTGGAAAACAATAATTAATAATTTAAGTTAAATTATTAGGTTATGTAAAAACCTAAATAATTAAATTTAAGGTAAAACTCACTGCAGTAATGTTTAGGTAGGAACTAACCCAATTCATAACAAGTATTTAGAATGTAAAAAAAGGCTTAAACCAATTTTTTTATTGCAGAAAGATGCTTTACAGGAGTAATTATTGTCGAGGCCAGTTTGGTCTGCAACTAACCTTTGCAAAGTTAGAGGGATAAAAGTGATGTCCCGTTATAATAAAGGGGTTATATAAATTTCTTTCAAACTTAACAAACTCCTCCAGTATTTTATTGGCCTACTGGGCAGGAAAGAAATAACATGAGATACAATCAGTTTCCTCTTCGCCTAAATCTCACTAAGCTAGGAATAGTTAAACCAGTTTAATGTGCAATTAGAAGGTTTAGGGGTAGTTGAGAAAGTTTGTTGTAGAGTGCGGATTAGGTTAGCCTAAGTCTTAAAGTAGGTAACACCAACATGTCTGTGGCAAATTCTATTCCCATTGACTCTCTTTTCAATGGCACTATAAAAAATGTGCAATGTAACATGAACAGTGTGATTTTAGCAGACAGCAACAGATTGTATAGACAACTAGACTGCAGCATTCCATTACCTCATGACAAAATGTAAAACTAATTCTACAAACATTTTTCAAATTTAATTGTAGACTAGCTGTGCCTGTGGTTCTGCTCACATAGAAATCATTGTGTCGCAACGTTATTCCCATGTAAATCCGAATTCTGCAGGAATTCTGTGATAAAAAGTAGTTACTCCTAGTAGTAGTTATTCCTTTTTACATCAGCTATCTTTCAGTGAAAGTCCTGTCTAAATCGGTCCAGCCATTCCACAGATCAGCCAGAACAAACAGACAGACAAACATTGTATGTATAAAATGGTATTTTGGTATATGTACAGTGTATACATACATACATATGCATTTAGTAAAAAGCAGTTATTATAATATTAAAAATAGACACTCCAATTTAATTTAATGGTATAGATGCTTGGAGAGATTGAAATGATGTAAGTATAATTGAACATTTCAACTTACAGTCTTAAGCTGAGATCTATAAAGTGTACTTTGACTCAGCCTATGCTTAACCTCAGTGTATCTCAACTGCACAATTTTGGTGACTTACAAAAATCTTACGCTAATAACCACACAAAAATAAATGTCCATACAGCAAACCAAAGCAGTCTGACATAAGTGGCAAGCGTGGTTTACGTATTTTACCCTCTATATCCCCCTTATCAGCTCCTTGATACTAGCTATCTTTTGTCTTTCACGGCAGGAGGTTAGGTATAATCTCCGTACTGGTCAATAAACCAATCATAAATGGCTTACCTTTATCACAGAGAGATTTAAAAAATTTATTATAATGGATTTTGTTACCCAGTCTAGTGTTGCGGGTATTAGCATTGAGCCGTGTGGCGCAACAAGCTGCGTGTCTGTTTGCGTGAATGTCAGAGACAAATGGAGACGGAAGATCAGGTAGCGCAAGGGCTTTCCCTTACTTAAGTTACAAGTACTGCTGCAAAGGTAGGAACTTTGCAGTCCTTTAATCAAATCATGTTCAGTCAGTTTGATTTAATTACATAATTATATAAAATTCGAGGCATAACTTTTGTACTTCTCTACTTTGAGCATCTGAAATTGTGACCTGAAAACTTATACAACTCATTTCGATGTTATGTGTTAGCCCTTTTGCCTAAGCATACGCCGTCAGCTTCTTTAGTAGTTGTTCAACTGTAATGTCTATTATGTAATTATTTAATATCCCCTCGCAATGGACTGCGGATGGTTCTTCGGAAGCAAATTTCGGTATTTTTCATTTTTTGGAATGCATATCCTTTTTTGTTTTCTTAGGGAGGACTCCTTAAAGATACTTGACGGACCTGTCTATAATCGAAATCTTTCTCACCAAAACCCTCTCGGCGTCCATCCGTCCATCCTACTACTACCAGTCTGTGGTAAACACACTATTTCTAAAACCTATAATTATTTATTTTGAGTGTTTTAGAATACTTCCCTACGAATTGATTTCCAATGTGACTTTTTAGGTGATATCTGTAGAGGCACTTTTATGCGATTATAATAACAAATACAATTCGTTAACTGTTAATCATATTAAAACATACAAGAGAATAATTTTACCGCGGAAAAAATTGTGTATGTTAAATTTTATTATTACCTACATGCGAGCGGACAGTAAAAAAGGCAGAATACGACAAGCAATCGCGTATAGCACACGAAAGCTGATTATCGAACTATAACTTGTATATTAATAACTATACTTAAATAACTATTCTTTATCCCATGACAAGAAGCTAGCTAACGTGAAAAATATACCTATAAATCCTTGCTTTCTTTTATTTTCTAGGTGAGCGATACCAGTTACTTGGGGGTGTCGTCGATGGAGTACGGCGAGGATGAGGAGCGCCGGGAGAAGCCGTGGCAGCGGGTTACCACTCTGCATATGCCTCCCCACACCGCCACCGCTTAATCCAGTACCGGGAAGGATCTCGTTCAAGTGTTGATATCACACTTTCCTTGAATGTTGTACAATGCATTACAGTTTAAGTACTTAACTAAGCATTGAAGTGCTTATAATGACTGTCAGAAAGAGTATATTTCCCGCAAAATTGGCAAAAAATATATTTTTAATGATCATTAAAGTTAAACTCCAAGCCAAAGAGCCAATGGCGTGAGATACTCGCGAAATGAATAATGAGATATCTTGAATCAAAAGTGCTCTCGCTAGCTATTTATTTCCTTGTCCAATTGCAACATTGCACTCGAAACGTCTTCCTTCCCAACATCCATCAGATACTAATTGTAAATGTATTTGCTTCGTCCTTAGCCTTTTCATTTACTAATGAATATTATTTTAATTTACTTAATTCTTTTTTGTTTTTGTGACTCGTTATTTTTCGTCACAAACTCTGAAAGTAGGTCGTGCGCAATGTGAATTGAATATTATTACCCTGGGGACGCGAATAACATCCGTACATGCTATATGTTACTAAGGAAAATCCCGTGTATAATTTTTCGATATCATGCGACGATAAACTAGCTGTGCCTGTGGCTTCGTCCGCGTGGTAAGCTCCCAGCAGGCGAGAATTTTTACATTAATCGTTATATTTCAGTCAATTGACATAAAATCGTAATGCACTATTGCCTATAACCTTCTCAAAGTATTGCACTATATTTTAGTAAATAACGCACAAAAATCCGTTCAGTTAATTTTGAGAAATAGGGGCACATACATCAGGGGACTTTGTTTTATAATAAGTATAGATAGATAGATAAATAGGATTTATGTTCATATGTGACGTAAATCATATTTTAGGTGTTGCACGTGGTGACTAGGAAAGGCACGCATCTATACGAGCCTGTGAGATCTGTGAGTAGAATGTCTGTTGTGCAGTCTGGTGGTATGGTGTGGCATGTTGTTTGGGTTAACAAAATTTATTGAAGTGATAACTTTTTATGGGAGGGTAAACCGATTTGTTACTTAACGCTCTGTCTGTAACAGGCTATCTGGCTTCCCTTATTCTCACGAATACGTCAGATCCTTATCTACTGCTACTTATAGGAATCACAATGTGTAGTCATAGTTATCCAAATCTTATAGTTTTATATAAGAGATATCTAAACTGAATAAATATTTTATTAGACAAGCTTCATCTGGCAAAGGCCCGTAAGCATAGGTACCTACCTTTAAGTGACAAATAAATGACAAATTATTTATGTAATGTCATCGGGTCTCTAGGAAGCTTTGGGGCAATATAGGAACTGTATATTGTATGCAACATGTATGTAAACATCTGATTACATCGGCTATGTGTAGCCGTTGTAATCAGATGTTTAGAGTTAAAGATAGCTTCTGTCACACTTCTCTGGTAGGAGATTTTAATCCACGTTTGTGTGTGTTTGTGTGCTTTGCCGCTAAACCAATTATGACTACCTGGCAGCATCATTATAATTGACCCTAAACTATTTGTTACTTACATGATAGATAGAATATTTTCCTTGCAACTAAAAGTTGATCTGCATGTATAGAGGTTACAATGACCGACTAGTTATCCTGATTATGACAACTCATAGTTATCCCATTGTTAAGTGCTGGTTGTTTGTTTATTATAAGCTCAAAAACTAATTGCACAAAATGAAAATAGGTATGTGTTATGTGTATCGTGTTACTATGAAGAGTTTTGGACAGGGCACCACTTCTGAATTAATCTATTCGGAGTAGTTTAAATGTTTGTTCTGGGGTTTATTTGTGTAGTTCTACCGCACACTGTTGAACTGACGTTCTGACGGCAGGTGCCCGGTGTTCTGATTCTGGTGCTGCTGGGGGTGTACCTTCTGCTGGGCTACCTCACGCAGCTGGTGGAGGATGCCATGCCCACTGTCGTCCACGATGTGGACGTGCCTAACGACGTAAGTCAGAGTTAGCTTGACATCAACTGCGCATTTTCAATGCCCCAACGAAGAAACTATTAATCTTAAGTCGTATAGGATGTCCCGTTAGGAGTAAAACAACATAATATTCATGATAGACTAGCTGAGCTCGCGGCCTTGCCCATAAAAAGTAGCCTAAGTTACTCCTTATTACATCGACTATCTTCCAGTGAAAGTCCCGTCAAAATCGGTCCAGCCGTTCCAGAGATTACCCGGAACAAACAGACAAAATGCCACCAATGCAACACCACCTCACAAAAAGAACTTTTTCTTTGCCTTTTCTGGGAGAACGCTCTTATAGTGCTGATACGTAAGCTTATCTATTACTTCCATATATCCGGTAATTCCATTTCTCATGCCAGAATACAGAGATATTCAGCGAAGAAGCAGCCCTAAAATACTTGGATCAGATCTTGGGGAATGAACCGCGCGTGGCCGGTACACGGTACCATCTCGCTAAGACGCAAGATATGAAGGCCATCGTGGACACTATAGCGCGCCAGGCCACCCTGCCCGTCCATACAGACTGGCAATTGGCCTCAGGTACAGTAGTGAACTATACAAAAAACGTAATTTAAAATTAAAAAGGTACTTGCGCAGATATGCTAAGGTACGTAGGAATTCATTTACAAATGAGAACTAAACGTATGAATTTTGGATCTAGAAGGACCTGATGACCTCGTTCCTTCCTAAGCGAAGAGCTAGACTGTATTATGGAATAACTAACTAATAGTGAAATCGTGTATACACTATATGCATTGTCTCGCTACTATCAAAGCTCGAATTTCCTTGCACATTGAGAAAGGTTAAGACCATATTCCACCACTCCAGTCAAGTAATGATTGGAATCAACTTTCTTTTTGTACGAGGGGAAAATACATTTTCGTATGCTCCTTGGCCGTGCCTTGCCACGGGGTATGTAGGACTCCGCATGATGCGCATCGCGCACTGCGACTACCCATTAAAAACCCCTCAACGGTTCCTACTTCCAGACACAAACAAGGAGAGAAGGTATCAGCTGGGAGATTTCACGCATCTTTGAGAACATTATGGAGAACTCTCAGGTATTTAGGATTCCTTACAAATGATAATTAATTTCTAAAACGATTACTTTGAGCGAAGTTGGTAAAAATTACTGTTCCGTGTCGGATTTGAATGCCTGCTCTTCCATACAAGATATCCACGTTCAAATGACGAGGCTGTCATTGCTGATGTCCCATTTATTCCTAAATATGTTTCTCATTATAATTAGAGATCTACAGCTCATCTACTGTAGGTGGCGGATAACCGGTATTTAAGGTAATTGATATATAACGGTAATACACAGCCATTATGTATAACGGTATATTATGGAATCTCGTTACAGGAGACTATTGGCTCGACTTCGGTTCACCGCATGTCAACTGTTACCAGAATCTCTCGAATATTGTAGCGGTGCTAGAAGGTGAATCTGGCTTTCATCCGAATGGAACGATCGGAAGCTCTGTGCTGCTCAACTGTCACTATGATTCTGTTCCCTATGCCCTTGGTAAGAGAGTTCTGTATTGTAACTTGTTTGGTTCTAAACATTACAGTTATAACATGGATGTGTCAAAACAACACCACCGGTATGGACGTCTCTGATACAAACATTAAGGCATCAATAACACATAACCAGTCAAGCGGTAGAGCCACGTTGACTAAATACGTCGAAATATTTCATACTTGATTCTATTCTACAAGCATGGGAAGCCAATCAAGGAAGCATAACAACCCCTACCATAAATAGTTATTTTTGGGTTTACATAAATCTATTGTTTTCGTTCTGTCACCGCCAGGAGCTTCAGACGACGGGGTGTTCTGTGCTGTTATGGTTGAAACACTTAGCAGATTGTCGAGGAGGACAAGAAAATTAAAACATAATATTGTATTCCTCTTCAACGGCGCGGAAGAGAATCCTCTCCAGGTGAATATTTATTTATTAACAGAACATAAGGTGTCTGCACGTTTAATAATCTGTGACTCCGTAACTGCCTTCACAGCTACGACTATCACTCGCAAGCTCCCTACCTACGTACTACGTCATTCTAATTTTAAAAGACGAACGCATCTATCTCACAAAATAAATTTCAAGCCTCCTCTTCTAACATAAGCTGCCAACGAGGAGCATCTTATCCTAATATGTAGTAACCAATATTAAACAGCTTCTTGATAATCGATTGCTTATTTCTGCCAGCTTATTCATTGACGCGGTAACTCACTATTTTCTTAACGCTGTGTAACTATACAGACAAAGCATCCTTGAAAAACATTTAGATGTTAATTTAATATTTTTCATACAAAGACTTATTCTCAAAATTGCGTAGGTAATGTTTTAGATTAAGCCTATTTTATGTTTATTTCATGAAGTTGAAAATTCATAAATAAGCTGATTATTTTATACAAATACAAGGTTCAATATGTACAGTATAGGTCCTGATAGATTCATATGATTTGATAGTGAAATTTGAAGCAAGTTCCAATTATTGTTGTCAGGCGAGCCACGCGTTTCTGTCCCATCCGTGGGCGAAGTTCTTGACGAGCGTCGTCAACATGGAGGCGGTCGGCATGAACGGGAAACCCATTGTGTTTCAGGTAATAGTCAATTCTACAAAAATTTGAAGGTCCTGTAGCATAGTTGATAATGAACACACAACACGAGGTATCTTAATGCAGGGTGATAATTTAACTTTTGACAGTACTTAATAAAAATCCCAGTATGGAAACAAAATAACTCAACGTAAAAAAGTTTTTTTGGAAAATCATGGAATTACTTTTAGGCGTATGTGGATATTTTAGCTCAGTCTAAGAATCATTTTTCGAAATGAAGCGCTTTTCAACAGTAGGTTGAGTAATTCACGAGAAATATTTATATGGGCATATTTTCCATACATCTGAGAGTGGTCCACCCCAAAAAAAAAAATTTATTTTTTCGACAAAACTTATGTTTTTTGGTGTGGTATCAAAATATAGATACAACCCTTAATTTTTACCTTCCATCACCTCCCTCTATTTTTTAATAGCAAAATGTTTACTGCAAATCTTTTATATGGTAAAACGTTTGGTAAACTAGTTAAATGTAACAAATATTTTTTTAAATATTTAATGGGGTTTTTTAAATAATAATGAAGTTGTTGGGCGCAGCGTAAACTTAGTAGCTAATAAATTCTGGGCCCAACGATCTTATTATTATTTTAATAAAACTTTTTAATAAGAAAGTTTTTTATTAACTTATGTTTATTTATGTTTTTTATATTTTGAATCGTGTAATACTATCCTACTAGTCAAGTCTTAGTCCTGTCATTTGATATTATTATCCATATTGAGGTAGTTGTGTCAAAATATTGTAATCCATCATTGTGTAGCGGGGGCCATCTTGGATTTACAACGGTACAAATTGTATTGTCATCAAAACCAAAAGTGTATACAACATTTAAGATCAATCGTTGAACAGGAAGAGGGTTAGACTTCAATTACTTTTGTCCCAAAGAGGCAAATATACAAACAAACAGGGCAAGCTAAATAAAACCGTTTAAAAACAGTGCCCGTTGTCTATCAGTATGACTTGATTGTGGATTACAGGCAACCGATGCGCGTTTGCTCGCTGCGTACGCGCGGCGTGCGTACCGTCCCAACGCGCAGGCGATGGGCGAGCTCTTGTTCGAGAGCGGGGTCGTGCCCTCCGACACAGATTTCAGGATCTGGCGTGATTTCGGAAACATTCACGGTATACATCATACTGGTAGCAATAATAATCATATTATATTGTATATAATTAAATACAAATATTGTCGTAGAAATGTGGAATAATTAAATGTTTTAATGTTAAAAAGGGAAAAATAGATTTGAAAGCAAAGAATAGATAAAAAGGGACGTAAATAGTTCAGTTATACCTGTTTGTGGAATCATTTTTATGGGCTATATCTATATTGTTCTGTGTTCGGAACTTGTATATATACGGGCGATCGAGAAAACATCGTCACCGTGATTCAGGCGTCTATCTGTTTGTTCCGGGTAATCTCTGGAATGGCTGAACCGATTTTGACGGGACTTACTGGAAGATAGCGGATGTAATAGGGACTAACTTGGTCTATTTCTTATCTTAGAAATCCCGCGGGATTCAGATTTGCGCGGGAAATTGTTTGCTACGCATTGATTTTCATGCGGGCAAGGCCGCAGGCAAAGCTAGTTTTATTATATAAATAACATTATTACGTATAATTATATCAATCTTATAGTACTGCTATTTATATTTTATGCAATATATAAAGAAGAATTATCAATTATAATCTACCTTTAATATTAAAAAAAGAATAACGCCTCATTACGCTGAGAGTGTTACTGATTAATAAATGTGTGTTTGTGTCAGGGTTGGACATAGCGTTCGTGAAGTGGGGCACCGTGTACCACACGCGGTACGACCACCCGTCGCTCCTGCTCGCCGGCGTGGTGCAGTGCGCCGGGAACATGATACTGGCGCTGACCACTGAGCTCGCGGACCTCGCCGACCTCGTGGAGAAGGTACACTAACACATACACAGACACGCCTACACTGACACTGTGACTGTACTACTGACGCAGTCGTCGGGAAAATTATTAGCCAAAGAGCTAAAGATGACTTTTTATTTATTTTTATTACATTAATAAGTAGTATACGCTTTCCGTTGATATTTTGTGCGAGAACCTAAGGAACCGAAGAGTCACATGCTCCGGAGCCGCAATTTGCCGACCACTGGCATAATATGTGTGTACCTAATGAAATGTGAATATCTTACTACAAAAAAAATTTGAAATTGAAACATTAATAATTAATAAGTTTTAAATACCTACGTATTATAATGTAGTTTTTACCCTTCTTCACAATAAATTCATTGAAAATACCCACGAAACTTTTGGATAACTGCCATTGTCATTTGCTTAATAAATGCCAAACGATAGCAAAGACTATTCGTATATTGAGCATGACTAGGTGGTGTGTCAAATGTATTGTAGTGTGTGTAAAGTTTTATTTATTGATTTAATGTACTTTATGAGCATTATTATTTAAAAAATACTAACGGTCTGCACTTCCACATATAAACTATAAGTGTCCGAAATTTCATACTCCTATGTCCGCGCATTTTTTGTAAAAATGAATGGATTTATATATAGATACCCAAATATAATGTTTGCCCTGCAGCAACCGCCGTCGTCCGCTGTGTACTACGACTACCTGAACTGGTTCCTGGTGAGCTACCCGGCGGGCGCGGCGCTCGCTGTGGACGCGCTGGGCGCGCTGGTCGGACTTCTCTCTGTCTTGTACTACGTGTGGCTCGTCGGGTTCAGTAAGCTCTATTATTACCTTATTTTCTCACGAGGGGGAATTCTTCAAAAGGTGGCTTGTGCCGTGGGAGTGACACGGGGTGTGTGGGATTTAACCGCACTAAAATCTGTAGCCTTCCTCAGCGCAAGTGGAGGACTCCGAGATCTCCAAATAAAACAATTTCGGCCCTTCGTCGCCGGGGATTAAACGCCCCACCGCAAATCGTCTCCATTTACGATGGTACGCGGCCACACCTAAAGTCGACTTCGGGATTGCTTGAGGACGGTTTGAGCTCCCTCTCTAGCCTCCTCTTTAGTATCCTCTTATGACAGGCAGGGGATACCATAGCTCGTATTCTTGTCCCCTATTACAGGCACGAAAGCACTATTCTTACCTGCCTATATATCATCTAGAGTTCATCAGTCGACGTGAGACGAAGCAAAGCGTTTGTGACCGATGTAGGATTTTTTTTTATTCATCCATCTCTTAAACTTTACTGCTGGACATAGACCTGTAATTTGCGCAAATCCGTCCGACTTACAATAATTGTTCTTGAAGCAAACAACCATTATTAAAACACTTGCTGACCTCGCAAACGTTAAAACAAAATAATATCTATTTATATAAAATTCTTGTGTCACAATGTTAGTTGCCATACCCGTCTGAAACGGCTTGACCGATTTTTATCAAATTTCGTACATACATTCGATAGGTCTGAGAATAGGTTGTAAACTATTTTGAATATCCCTAAGTCATAAGGGGGACCCACGCCCAACATTTTTATTTTATGAACAATTTTTTTTATAATTTCGCACCAAAATATTCATACAACCCCCAATTTTTACTTTTGTATCACCAACCCCTAATTGTTACACCAACTTTCATATGGCGAAACAACGTTGGCGGGGTCAGCTATTTTTCGTATAATAAAATAGGGTACAGAAGTGTGTAAAGTGGTTTTATGTGTGTTAATATAAATATACTTGGGGTGGGTCACCCTTATTACATATGGGTATTAAAAATAGAATACGATCGATTCTCAGATACTTAATTTACATATAAAAACCGGTCACGCTGTTTCGAAAGAGTATGGCAACTAACTCCGTGACACGAGATTTTTAATTACAGTATATAAAAGATGAATAATATAATACGAATAACACACTAGTGCTAATTAAATTATAAAATTCAGGAATGTCGACGCTTCAGGAGCTGTGTCTAGCAGCGGTGGGACGGTTGGGGGCGGGGCTGGCCGGAGCGGCTGTGGTGGCCTTGGGCACGCTGCTTATGGTGGCAACCACCGTGCAAATGAGGTTCATACATTTATCTTTACTAGGGATCCCGTGGTGGTTAAATTTCGATCAAGAATCATTAAAAATTGTTAGAATGTAATCTTAAGACCTACATTCTCAGATCATTCCCAATAAAAAATATCTTTTAAATAATTGTGATTAGAAAATATCTAAATGGAACCGTTTTGATAACCGCCATTTGCATAATAAACGTCAATCGAGTATGCATGTGGGCATGTCTTTGTCGCGTAATGTTTTATTTATTGATTTAATGTACTTTATAAACATTATAATTGAAAAATATTAGCGTTCTGCACTTCTCCTACACATAAACTATAAGTGTGCGAAATTTCATACTGATCCGTCCGCGCAATTTTCGTAAAAAGGGATTGAAAGATTTTCCTTCACGTATTTATATATAGATTATGTAAACTTTAAGCTAAGAAAGTATTGAAGGTAAAAACTTCACAACATGAATAAGGTGAAATGGAGATTTTTGTCAACAGCCCTGGTTTTTGTTGATAGCCAATAAACGAGTAGAGACGCTGATGGAAAGTGATGAAAGTCATCAGAGACACGTCGGGCAAGGAATATATCTGACTGTTGGGCTGCTATTTCTCTGGCAGTAAAGGTTAAAGTTTATTGCATCCCAAGGTTAGACTGGATAAGTTCATATTCCATTGATATTCTTCCAGAAAACTATCAGCAGGTTTCCTCACGAGTTTTTCTTCACCGAATTAACTTATTAATACATAACCTTTGAAAACTTTAAGATGCTTGCGTCCTTCGACCCTGGGTTTCCCGTCAACATGTAAACCATCAGACTATCACTACTTATTAATTCAGTGTGACAGCTCCAAATAATGTTTGATTAGACATCAAATTCAAGCATTTCTCCATAAGGCATCTTATAGTCACTAGCAGTGGTGTTGACGCTTATCGTAATGTATTTATTGTCCTTGATACTCGTATATCTCACTAATAATACAACGGTGTTGGAAATCAAAATAGATTTCTTTTTTAATCAATGAAGAGCTGATCCGAGCCTTTGACATGACATAAGTGGCACTGTTTGCGTTTTGAATATAGTGTTATATCAAATTTTCGTATTTTCAGATACAACACTATTGCATTATTACTGCCATATACCGAATCTGTAGTTCTTTTAACTACACCATTGATTGACGTCAATATATACTAAATGTACGTTCTTATTGTTCTGATCGGTATGTATCACTGTCGGCTTCAAATTACGTTCAAAATGCAAACAAATCGAACGCACCGGTGTTGACTTCAATTTATATTTAGCTGTAGCCAGTACAAAAAGAAAATGTTTACAGCAGCCGTATGGTAGAGTTTTGTTGTTTTGATTCTGATTCGACAAGTCGAGACAAGGGGGAGTCGATTAGAAGATTGTACATATCGCGCTCCGAGAGAGTGAAAGTCATTCAATTCATCAACTATTTATTTCTAAACATGATTTATATCAGCTGATAAAAGCCAAATGTCAATAGCCGATAAACCAGCATATGGGTCTTCTGATAGTAAGCTTGCAATATTGTAAATACTAAAGACATCACTGAAGCGTTTATCAGCCAAGAAGGAAGAAGATCTGCATGTTAATGATTCTCTGAAACTGGAATACGTCGATACATTTCACGCTGGATTCTACCGAGAGAATGTTAAGCCAAGTAAGGAAACCTCAATTGGATTCAACCAGGAGAATATTAAGCCAAGTAAAGAAACCTCAATTGGATTCAACCAGGAGAATATTAAGCCAAGTAAAGAAACCTCAATTGGATTTAACCAGGAGAATAATAAGCCAAGTAAGGAAACCTAAATTGGATTCAACCAGGAGAATATGAAGCCAAGTAAGAAAACCTCAATTGGATTCAACCAGGAGAATGTTAAGCCAAGTAAGAAAACCTCAGTTGGATTCAACCAGAAGATATAAAACCAAGTAAGAAAAATTTTGTAGAGCTCGAGGTTACACCGATTTCGCCAAATTTCATTTTACAAAAATGTAATTGATATGTCAACGTTCATCATCCCGATCTAATTAAACCATAAAGTATGCATTTATATAGAATCAAAGCCCTGATCATCACAATACGCGTTTTATTCACGTTCGACAGGTCAAGATCCTCGCAGCGAATCGATCCTACATCCACCGATGTTGTATCGACATCGAATGATTTTATCGCACGCACTAATGGTGTTCGCAATTGTGAACCTAATTACGAACTGATGGGGACGTATTGTTGCTTGGTTAAAAAGGAATTCCATAGTTTTTTGTAACGTTGCCGATTCTTAAAAATTTTAACCTTTATCTACCTTTAATATTATAAATGCGAAATTCACTATCTATGTCTGTCTGTCCGTCTGTAACGCGATCAAGCCAAACTGACAAACTTTTTGGTCAATTTTTATGATTTGGCATCAAAAAATACATACCTACAACCCGTAACTTTCACTCTTCCAACCTAGCCCCAATTTTCTGCAAATAAATTATATGGCAAGACAAAGTTTGCGGGGTCAGCTAGTATTTATATAGATTGTAAAATAGCAATACAATAGCAAAGAGAGGTGAAAATAGGGAATGAAATATTTTATATGGCAAAACGACGATTGCGAGTCAGCTAATTTTAAATAAAATAGGTAGTGAATATACTTAAAAACATCCCAATTGGCAGATAGGGTTACTGCCATAAGGCATTTAAAAACATCTACTTAACAGATAGGGTTACTTCCATAAGGTCATATGATAATTAGCGGTCATCGAACCCAATGACGAGATTATCATTGTGAACCTCGCAACCTGACCGACGCACCGGACGTACCAATTATCCGCTATTAATCCACTCACTGAAATCAACACCTCGTTGTGTAACTACCATTGCTCGTCCTAACATTATAAATGCAAAAGAGAGTTTTGTTTCTTACGCATTCGTACGTAAACTATTCTACCGATCGTCGTAAATGTTTTTCAAACATTGGTGATAGTTAGTTAGTTATTACCAATATTTGAGAACTAACTAGCTGAATTCAAATTCAAATTCAAATTCAAATGACCCCGCAAACGTTATTTTACCACATAAAATATTTAATTGGCAAACTTTTTTATGAACTGATTGACATAAATCAAATACTAAATGTTAAGTGAAGCTTACCACAATATATTAGTGAAAACCACATCTGAATCGGATAAGCCGTTTTTGAGATTAGCGTGCACACCCGCACAGAGAAATAAGACAAAAAATCTTATAATCATTGTTTTGTGTGCTATTGCGGACATAGATCCGTTACATACATAGAGACAGCGATCCGGTATATTTTTATTATATGTATAGATTTATGATACTTTAAGTATACAGAAATTGAGTGCGGTTGCGTTGTAATTGTTTTTCGGTAATTTATACTATACTCTGTGGCATTAACTAGGATAACTATAACTGGTAGGTAAATCCTGTGGTACCGCATTGAGCTATGGCAGGAAACTACTTAGGATATAAATATGAAAGAATACATTATACCTAATTAATATTAAGGCTGCAATGATTTAAAATATAATGAAATACATTCAGTTTTACCTTTCATTTCCTGATATTATTTTAAAACTAGTTTAGAATAGTGTAATCTGATCCATTGTCATATCCTCTATATCATAATAATCTGTTGTATAAACGTTTTTGCTCGAATAAAATAATTCAGAATTGTAAAACAATGGATTTAATTTCTAAAACGCTATATTAAGAGGATTAAAAATGTGTGAAGTGAATAAATATTAAATAGACTTGATTGATTCTTGAAAAATACCAGAGTTATTCGATGATAAGTCATCCTTTCGATACTGTCACTACATACTTTTCTATTACTTAGTTTTTTTATAATAATAATAATAATAATACCTTAAATCGACTGCTTTTCGCACGAACGTACCTATCAATACTGGGCGTACTCAACATCAAGACCTGACTCCCACGCTCTTTATAAGGAGAGTACTTGAGACTCAACTCAAGTTTTTAGTTCTTTGGTCACATCGCCAGAAAATAAGGTCACAACCTGGAAAAACTGATGATTACGGGGAAGATTGATGGTAAACGACCAAGAGGCCCAAGTCGTAGTAGATGGACCGACCAAGTCCGCATGCCTGGGAACCAAACTACACGACGTACTCCATGCTCCGTAGCCAAGTTGGTAGTGAGCCTGCCCGCGAAGCGTGGGGTCCCGAGTTCGATTTCCGACCGGGGCAGATGTATGATGCATGGGTGTTAGTGATGTGTTATTTGTGTTGTCCATGCCACCCGCGACAAAGGGACTCATAGTGTGGGGGTATGAGTGTGTTAGCGTTTATTTATTTATTTATAAACAAAAAAAGCAAGTGGGACGCCCTCCAGACAATATCTACGATAGGGAATCACGACCCTTAAGTAATGAAGAGAGTGGCGCGAGGTGAGGATATAAATACTTATTTAAATGTCTTTCATACAATAAATAACGGGTAATTATGAAACAATTTTGACAACCCTAATTCAATTAATGGTTTTTGTCGCGTTGAAGTAAATTAAATGACTTACATAATCCGCTATCAAGGGACCTTTACTTTCACAGCAGTGACTTGTATTGCCCCATGTACGTGAGATAAATGTAGAAAGCATAGTTCTACTTATAATCAACACTTCATTAATTCCATGTCAGTACTATAGTATTATGAGAATGGTAGGTTAGCTAAGGCCGTTCGGCGATTTAATTGCCTACTGTTATGGTGATGCATAAAGTTATCACTTTTAGTGAAATATTATTAGCGTATTATGACAGCACTAGGAAGGCCGAGCGACACAGCGGTACAGACTATAGTGAGACCTCGCCGACACCGCTCGTTCGTGTGTTTGTGTTCGTGAAAAGGGCGTGCGTACACGACGCGCGCTACTCACGCGTACATACAAACCGAAGGGGGCGGATTTGTATGAAGCTTACCTACTATTGTTAATGCACTATGGCAGTACCCTGCACAATTTGTATTTAAAGTAATCTTAGTTACTGTAATTATTGACGTAATATAGATACGATTGAATCAACTCATAAACTAAAAACGTGCTATTAAGAGTGTGGAGTATTGCCGCGCTATCAGTATAGTTGACATGAATACAACTTCTTTCTTATCAAGAACTTTGAGCACACCTGCATACATAAAATAAATACACACACATACTTAGAAGCAGATGTACCGTGCAGGCTAGCTGTACTCCGTTCATTTTATTATGTCACGTTTTTGTAGAATTTAAATAATATCAATACAAGCGTGTCGCAATGGCGGTTATAAGCTGAGCTTGTTGCTACTAATATTAATATTAATATATTTTCAAATTAAGCAACTTCACAAATATATATGTTTTATGCGAATAACCTTGTCTGTCTGTTGTCTGGTCTTCGGGTTGTCTACAAACTTTCGAAACTCGTATTGGTCGACAGGTGTTTTCCAGCTCCTGGGTTCCGCATTGCGTGTGAGAGGCCCCGGTACGTTCCATTGGGATCCCGGAACCTCTGTATATAAGCGCCGGTTGGATGCCGGGGGGGCTCTAGTAAGTAAAACTTACAAATAATCCGTCGGGTATCTTCACGAAGATTTCCCTCCGTAAATGAAATAGTGTAACCCTCCCAGTACTCAAAGCCTCTGCGGCTGACAGGAGGGCTCGTGCGGCGGGATGATGAAATACGAAGCAGGATATAATATTGTTTAATTTAATGAAACAGGAATTGTGTAACTATCCTCAAATATTATTGTAATACCCGTGCGAATATTTCGCAGTAAATTTACAAAAACTAAAGCAAAAAATATTTTTTTCGTTGTGGATACCGGTAGAGCAATTATCTATAAAATTATATATAATTTGTGGGGAGTAATTGTGAGGTTTTTTTCTATAAAGGGAGGCAAACATCTTAACTTTAACGTATTAATATA
>DWPQ01000359.1:0-17471 GCA_018251795.1 Perichares adela
TTTTTTTTTTTTTTTTTTTTCTGATGGACATTCTGCTGTTGGCCCTAGCGGCCTTTACAGCTTCACGCGGACAGAACGTCACAGTGTTACGTGTCTCCTACCACACTAGGAGAGTCTAGTCCAGCACCACGATGATAAGTTGTGACGATGACGATGACGATGACGTCTGTAACATTGAATAGCAGGTACCATGAACGTTATTGTAATGACGTTCATTATAGCTTGTTAGTTTAGCTGACGATATCCAGATACGTATGTTGTAGAGACTTTCTACTCACTATTCATAAAATATTTCTAACTCACTACTGGGATGTATTTGGGGTCTCCATCCATCCTTCGATCCTTGAGTAAGCTCAGAATTAAATACGGCCCAGTGAACTCCACGAGGAAGGCCGTAGCGCCTTGGCCTCCTGCGTTAGTCCGCAGTTTGCAGGACGAATGGACTCTCAACAGTAGGTACACATAAACAGCGCGGACCGTAATATTATTGTTAGTGACATATATTTGTGTTGCCCGTGTGTCCGTTTAATGTATAGTGCGTTACTTATAGGAACAGTTTAATATACGTGACGCTGACGCGCGGCGCGTGCCGCCGACAGGTGACGTGCGCTGCGCCCTGCGCCCTGCGCCACGGGCCCCGCGGGGAGCGGCCTGGTGCACTCCGTACTGCTCCAGAACATACGACCACCAGGTGCAACGATACTTACCTCGTTTTATATTTTGTTTACCAGCATTACAGTATTTTTCCTGGTGTACCTGGTTCTGAATATCTAGAATTTTAAAAATGACCTGTTTCATAAAAAAAACATGTACAAAAAAACGCAAAAAAATGTTACAATTAATTCATAGATAATCTTGTAATTCATAGATTATTTAATATTTACGGTCTCTATATTAGAAAATTGCAAAACATGGAATACATGGAATGGATATACATGGAAAATTAATGAATACACGTTTTGTAAACTGTTCACCTAGCGTTAGTTGTGGTTCCTTGTCAAAGAATAGGTACTAACTATACTGCGAACAGTTACAAAACTTGACGAGTTACACACATACATATTTTCATGTAATTCTACTGAATGTCACATTTAGGTAGTGTAGAGATCGTATTTGTATTGATATTGAACTTTCGCGTGTTTGAAAATATGTACGAACGGTAATGGTATGGAACGTGAGATCATAATATCTGTTTAATAATTTCAGGCTTCTCAGAACTACCCGCCGATGTTGTCGTAGGATCGGTTCCCCCGACCCGAGTGGACCGGGACCGAGAGCGGGACCGGGACCGGTGCGCAAAATCGAAACGTATTTACTATCTGCTGATTGATGTTTATGAGGGAGCGAATCTGGTTCAACGATCATTACGCGCATCGGTCACAATAGCGACCTTACCGGTGCGAGTTAGAGCTTGTTTTCGTATGTGAAACGTTTTGGTGGAGGTAAATCAAGTGTGTAATCCGACTTGTGCATTATCAGGACCCCCGTTCTCATGGATTGTCTAATTGTTTCATATAAATAAATTTGACGTGATTCCCTGTGACGTGCAAACGTACCTTTGATTGTTGGATGTATTACACACTGTCCGCGGTGGCGCGACCAGCGATCCCGAGGAGTGAGTACTGTTTGTAGGTCGACTGTCCAACGCTGCTCATAGCACTACGTGCACCTCTGTACGGTTACGGTGTAGTGTTTGTTGCTACGTGTGGGTTATGGTTTTTGTTTACGTGAAGAGCTGACAAACGACCAAACGGACCACTCAGTGGTCAGTAGTCGTCGTTTGACGAAGTACTTGACGACTACGTAGTTGGTTTATACTCATCGGGTCGATGGATCCCTTTACGTCGGTGAAAACCGCATGTCAATATAGTATTGGTTATATAATTGAATTTTAAAAATAAATTGGAATCTATATTTCGTTCATCGTGGACTTCTTTTGTATTAATACTGAAGTAACTGATCAAAGATATTTTTGGCGTTTAAAACTAAGTACAACATTCACAATCACCTACGGTCGCATATCGACACTCGCTCGTGATACGACCGTTAGTTTATTGTAAAAGGTATGCATCCTTTGTGTGATCGGTGCAAATTGAAGGGAACACAGCGGCATATTGCGTTCACTTTGATGAAATATTTCGTCAACGAGTCGTCAGCGATATTGTACTGCGGCGCTCTCCGACGTAACGAGTAACGAGCATGGAATGTGACAGCGAGAGTCGTTCAGTGCGCGGCAGCGGCTGTTCCGTCATATTACAATTATTTCATTAATTGATACTATTGTACTCCTCACGTCCCTCCCGTCCGCCCCCGACATCAAAGCCTTTTATGTCATTTATGAAACACAATTTATTAAACACTTTTTGGTTACCGGTTATAGGGTACTAGTGAACCGCCCTCGCTTCGCTGCGGGCCTAGCCTATGTGATATTCTGGACCATAAGCTATAACACTGCCAAGTTTCATCAAAATCCGTCAAGTAGTTTTTTCGTGAAAGAGTACAAACATACATACATCCTCACAAACTTTCGGATTTATAATATTAGTAGGATTAGTAGGAGTAGGATGTGATTTTTCCGCTTAGAGCACGATGATCGGTACCGCCCATGGTTAGACTTTTAACTGAATATTGCAACCGGTCTGATGTTGCCGTTGGTAAAAATACTTAGAGAAATTATGGGTTTATTTCAGGGGGCCTTGTTGGGGGTTTTAGGCCATCGAAGGGTTACGAACCATCCAGACCCGTACCTACATTGCAGATGATACAGAGCAGCGTGGTAGAAGATGTTCTATGGCTCATTACTGATCAGCTGATGTCCTGCAGTGAACGGCCGTTGTAGCCAAACTATGGGCTGTCACACACAGACCGGAGTGTGAGAACGCCCGAGGCTCTCCTCCCCGGGGTGGCACTCGGTACAATTAACACTGTCACTTGTAACAAACCTCGGTATTACATAATTGATACTTACGGCATATTTTAATTTAATTTAGGCCATTTAATTTATCAGAATAATCATAGCCGACCAGCGATTATTCCATCAATTTTAATTAAGTCTTCGATTCGAATCTGCCGGTTGTTTATATTTTCAAGAGTTACAGTATTTAAAGGAAAAATTGTATGTATCGGCAACAATATACCTATATTTTTAATTGTTAGCTTGGCGTGGTGACGGCATCATTTGTAGACAACCCGCTGCTAATGCTACGTCACGCAAGTAACTGTGACAACTGTAACCTTCAGACTATCAGTTTGGAACCTTTGTACAGAAGAGTCAAAGATTTCGCACAATGACCGACGGAAATATTAATAATGTACAGTAAACATTATCGAACATTGACTTGTTTAGTATTCATACGTCGGTAGTAACGTCATTGTCATTATTTCCCCAACACGGAGCCATCCACCTCCGTGACTGGTGGGTGCGTCCGGGCCCCGGGGTCACCCGCCGCGATAATCACCTTGCAAACAGGACCAATAAATGGGCATTAGACGATTAGCGTCTGTCAGCACGTGCCGCCACGCCGCTCCACTGCGGCCCACTGTTCAACTAACGAACTAATGGATTTCAGTGACGGGTGCAATATGTTTTGATAATTTAATGAATGTTATCGCCCGGTCTGCTCCGTCTGGTTGTTTGACTAACATTTGCTTGGTTTTGGATCACAGCACATACTAAACATACTGTCACAATCATCAACAAAACAACTGAAGAACAATTTCATTTAAGAATAATTTTACCATAACGATTATGGTCCTGATAAGACCGAGATGGGTAAAATTAAAGTTGGAAGATTTTGTCACATAGATTGTCATATAGATAGATAGGAACGGGGGAAATTCATAAAATAGAGTTAAACAATAGGTTTATTTGCATTCAACCGTCTACAAATGAACATTGTAGATCTGTTCCTTGCGTTAGTGTGTACAATATCGAGTGTTGCTTTAGGTATAGTTTAAACTTTCCAACTTAGTTTATTTCCAAATTTGTACGTTGATTTGTGGTTGGTAGTGTGGTAGTGTTTTATCTGCCGTGCATTAAGTTGTTTCGCATCGCCATCGGTACGCACACTTGGACCGGAGAGTCGTATATGCAATAAATCTAATGAAGCATATCTGTTAACATTTTGAAAACGGTTTCAATATACAAAAACACGACGTACGCGTGTGTGTCAGTGTCGCTGGAAGGACAATAGAGCGCCATTAAGTGGACTTCACCCCGTGTGTTGGTGAGCAGTAAAAAGTAAAAAACCGTACGTTAAAAGCACAAAGATCGACCTCCCACACTCGATGGTCGAAGGTTAAAAAACGTGAAGCCGTAATGGCGACCGGAAGCGGCGCGAGCGCACACCGCGGTAGTCGGTAGCCGGGAGCTGATACCTCAATTAGCGGACAAACGCGAGAATGCCATGTGAACTACCCCGGACCTACAGGGTGCTCCGCTACACTCAATGTCGACAAATATGTACAGCGTTATCCCAACCCTCTATATACCTTTGTTTCAACAAGTGTGTGTGTGTGTGTGTGAGTCCTCTTCCTTGCGTCGTTAGCCTCATTACTGAGGGTCCTGACCCCATCCACTGATCACTCTCTCCTTGACGATGGTGCGCCATCGGTTGCGGTTGTCCATCCACACGTCTGGGGTCACTAGCCTTGAGTGTCTACGTTTCGGCCCCATAGAGGAATATGGAGAATATCAATGTCTCTGCCTTTCACGAAACCGGCTTGTTCCTCTGGTATTTGCCAGTCCAAGAAGTGCCTTATGTGGCGGTTGAGTATGTGTAACAGTACTTACTTTGCTGGCATGTGATATTAAAGAGAAGGTGCGGTAGTTTCCGCACCTTTTCGTTGAGCCTTTCTTATGAAAAGGAATAATTGCAGACTCTGTTCAATCGTCTGGCCATACGCCGGTGCGCCAGCTGTTATTATGCAAATATCATATTTAACGCGTTAATGCCTAAGTCGCTCATGGATTTCAATATTTCGACTGTTATCGTATCGAGCCCTGAGCCCCTAGACAAAAATCTTAGCGGAAACTGCTAACGCTCACGCTATTTTAAAATTGTATGGTAATGACAGTCCCTGCGGAAAGGTTTTTGGCGTGACAGCACATAATCTTTCCGCAGCCAACGTCATTTCCATACATTTTTAAAATAGCGTGAGCGTTAACGGTTTCCGCTAAGATTTTTGTCTAGGGGCTCTGAACATATTATAACTGTCTGGTTATTTTGAATACAGTAAAATTACGCTGTAGAATTTTTGTAAAAAAATATTTAAATTTATGCTTTAATCGAATACATATAACGTGTGTGCGTTCCGTCTTGTCTTTAAAATCGCAATACGATATTTTCAGTACTTGTGAAAATTGTTACTTCGCTTTATACGTTAAAGCTTTATGGATTAAACTAAGTTCCATGCGTTACCCCAATGCATCGAGCGTTATTAGGGACTATCATGTCGGGACTACACTTGTAGGTAACATAATACGTTTGGGTAGAATTTCTTAGATTAAAAATTTTTTTTTTTAATATTACGCTTATAATAAAATTCTGATTGTAAATTACGGAGAAATTATAATATAAGCAATTCTTCGAAAGGCATTAAAGTAATAGTTCTCAAATTACAGATACCGAATTCGCGATAAAATCAATACAATAGCAAGATTTATGGTTAAGTTAACTGTCACAAATTATTTTAAAAGGATAAATAATTAATCATTGTTATAATTCTAACTCTAATTAACCATTAAATTATAAGTAATACTTACGTTTGGCTTGGTATCACATACAAATAGGCAGTTGTAGCCTGGTAGCATGCAACATACATGATTTTCAATAGGTGTTTTTATTTTTACGATTTAGTTTCCTTGGGTTTATAATCCGAATAATATGAATATATGAAATGTCGTAAAATTTATAGATGTTTATTACCTGTATACCCGGCAAAGAATAACTCTATTAGCACACAAACCTAGAAAAGGCATGTAACTCGAAAAGATAACATATGTAAATTAAAACAATATTTTAATTTATTATTAATTTCAAGGGTAAATATAAAACACACCCGCAACTTTTATAAATGGAAATATATTAACATTTGACATGTTTTTTTACGTATTTCGCTTTGCATAATTTTTTTAAAGCAATGTACAGTAATATCCGGTTTAACTAGTAAGTTACACGTAGTACGTTAAAACCGTAGTAATATTAATGACGTATTTTTGTGATTGTAGTTTGGCCACAACAACCTTGTAGAGTTCGTTAGTCTTTTTGTCAAATAGTCACTTATTCCGCCGACATCAAAAACGCAAAATTAATGCAGGTCTTAAACAATGAAGTACCTACAAACAGAATCGAAAACCAGGATGTTATAATAGTTATAATGCAAACTAGTATTTTATTTTTGTGCCAGGTTAAATAGACATTTCAATTAAAAATTCAAAGGATAGGTAAGTATCACTGATATATTTATACACGTCTTTTTCTATTCTAACCACGTTTATTTTATCGTTTAGTTAGCGGTTAGCTTGACCTGTATCTATCTATCTATGTACGAAACGGAATGTTTGAACTCGAATTTTACCTAATTTGAACTGTCAAATTAATTGAAATTTTTCAACAATTATCAACAACCGATGACAATACAAGATTTTAATAATTTTGTCCCATTGTCCTTGTAAGGATCAGCAGGGTTAACGATTTATCGTCCAAACAGACGGCATAATTGAGTGTGATAAACTATAGAAGCATGGTTTTTAGTTTTTAAAAACTATATTTTTTTAGTTCTACTATTTGTTCTAGTATTCTATTTTTATCTGCGTGTAGTAAATGTAACTTAATTTAGTGCAGCCGGGCAGATGGCTCGCATGCCATTTCGTAGATAGTGAAAGTTGAAAGTGTTTTGTTCAAAATAGCTTTTTTAGAATCTATGGTAAAGCCAAGTTAAGGAGCTGGAACGTAATACCGTTCATTTTAACGGTAGATTTTGGAGATATTTTTTTATAATGTATTTGGCTTCAGTACATCACATCTGTACGCATAGACACGCGTCCGTCTATCAAATAATAATATAGCTTTGGTAGCCTAAGCCACTTTACCCTTAGCATGTATGTTTCGAGCATGAACTGAAATAATAAATGACATAATGAAAAATATACTATTTGTAAGCATGAAGGAAAAGCTCACCAAAAATAGGTTAGGTACCTGTGGTTTAAAATTTCAAAGATATCAAAAGAATAATTTTTTTGAAGAACAATTGTTTCAATTAAACACACAATATTTTTCTCACGAGTTTGAGTCTTGAATAGCATGAAAAATCTCTAATCTTATGTTGAAATGTCTGCGGATTCTGCAGTAAAATAATTGTATAACATGTACCTAATGTAATAATTACGTGTAAATTATTTACATAACAAATGGTAAATTTACCCATTCGTTGTCGTTATATTTACCATAATAAGTATAAATTATGTAATGTGTGAGATTCGAGAACTATGTAAGCGGAAAATTACGATCGAAGTGGATTTTGTTTCCAAAGATTCACACCTTTATTAAAAGTATAACAAACAAACACGTATAAATAGCATGGAATTCAAATAATCATAAAGCGCATTTAATATGAATAGGTAACGTATTGGGATTAATGCATGACGGGAATTACTACGTTACTGTGTCCTGGACTAGACTAGCCTGCTCTGGTCCAAATTGATGGTGAGGGTAACAATAGATATAATACAATATTATAAGCTCATAACAATGGTAAGATTAAGTATCGTTATCACACACACACGCAAACAAGTATACCTCGTAATAAAACACACGCATGGACTCATTGACGGATAATAGTACTACGATCCCATCTAATGGTAAGTGGTTATGTAGTCATAGATGGTGAAACGCACTTACTTAGTCAATGTCATAGTTACTTAGTCACTATCGCCTTGAAAACGCTCATATTATAATTATAATCTAACGGGAACACTGATGCTGGCAACTTATTGTATACATAATCGTTCTTCGGGCTGTTCTCAAAGGTGTGTAAAGCCAAACAGCAATTGATCAGTGTGGCGGACCTTGGCTTCAATTTTATTGAATTGGGATAATTATGGGTTACGATGAGGTGATGGCCAATATTAATTAATAATTAAATACTAGAGTAATATTTGCGTGTTGAGACACCATTTATAACGAGCGCAATATTTTTATCGTAAGCAAAAAACGCTTACGTCTTTTCAGGTTACAATTATTGGTATTTATATAGACAAAAACGACGTAATAAAATTTTAGTGGGAAGTAAGATAGTGGATAGATATTTTTGGCTCATAGATATAATTGAAGTAGAAATGATAGCGGACAAGGTTAAGTGGGTTCGTAAGTATCTAATTATGAAAGATACGATACAAAACAATGACTCTTTATGTTGTATAGTAAGTGATTTGTAAATATTATCACATATAAAAACTATATACAGAAGACCGAAGATTGTACTAAATATTTGTTCTAGTTGAAATGCAAGATATGGAAAAGTTACATGAAAGAAGAAGACAGAAAATGCACAAATTGACACAGATAACCAATAAAGGAAACTAATTAATGTTATTTCTTGTTCCAGCCCTGTTTTGAACCAAGAAACACAATAAGACCGACGCTACTCGACGCGAAGCCAGGCAAGGAAGAGAAGAGGAACCTTATCAATAACATGGAGAACCCTGACGACTTGTACTAAACGACCGACAGTACCCGTGTAGGAGCTGGAGGGTTCTTCAGGGTTCCCCAGAGCGGGTCGGTAGAGCTTCATATCCAAATAATTCCTTGCAAATGTACAGTCGCGCGCGGAGGAAAATATACATTTATTTTATATAGCTTGACAATGATCCGTTAGGAGGCAAGCATGAAACTAAATAAGTACGACCTGAAGCTTCGTGAACCATGCTGCTACCGCATATAGATACATTATTCTTCAAAGTTATATGTAACGTATATTCCGAAACGCCCAAGCGCTTACGAAGCTTGGCATAAACATGTGTATTGTTTTCTGTGCGCGAGTGTACTTGAGTGCATATTGAGTCCAAAGGTTACAATTGTGATATTCGATGTAGGACCCGTTGAAGGATTACAGTAATCTGAGGGTCGTCGAGTGCATTCAGATAAGACGATTGATAATACAGGTCACGGGTTGAATGTATAAAGCTTTTTGATTATATCAATTCCATTAATCATTTATAACTATTATAACAATCAGCCTTGTCCGCTGGAAACGTGTCGGTGACGCCTACAAGTCCCTAGGCAACGTTGACCTACCATTATCTGACAAGACGACGCATTTGTCCGTTGACAATAAAATCTTTGAGAATTTTTTTTTCCTAAAAAACAAAAGAGTGTAGACCAGTGATTTTAAAATATAATTTTATAATTATGGTTACATGCTCTTGTATCCTCGTGACCAATGTATGTCATCGCCTGTGTACATGTAAATTACTTGAAATCTGAGTGCAAGCGAACTAGATTTTAGGTAAGTTTCGTAAATGGATTTTATGGAGGTGTAGCCGTAGGATGGACCGTTTCAACTAGGATATCGTTCAAGAAGAATTTAAATGTTAATAATACACCTTGCAATGTGGTGGATGCTTCGTGCTGAGGGTACAGAGATGCGTACCAGTTACGAACCTAGTAACTGCTTCCATATGTATTCAGAAGCTTTGTTAGTACAACTTCTGAGTCAGTTGATTCGCATATTATAAGCTGGTTTGTTGATACTGCCAACCCGCACGTGGCCAGCGTGGTGGTTCAGTATGAGATGAGACCCGCGCCCAGCAGTGGGACAATTGTGGGTTGTTATGTATTATTGATACTTCCTTTTTTACCACACGGTGCCTTTTAATCTCTGTAAGGACAAAAAAGGAACAATACACTTTTTGTTTGTCAATTCGAACTGGCATTATATTGGTCTCGTGAGAAATAAAAAACGGATTACGAAAAAAAATAATACGTCCGTAGCGCTTGCCTACGTCAACATAACGTACGCTAAGATCAAGTGATTGTTGCATCATTGATATTTCGCTATCAGATTTCTAAGAACTTGTAACTGCTTAAAAAAAGTAGTATCCCATTTTGTTCGTTACAAATATATATAAATTTATAAGCGCGCAAGTGCCAAAGAGTTTTTTTTTGGCAGGAATTGTTTTATAAAAATTAAAGAGCATTTATACATTTATAAAGATGTTTGTAACGGAATTATAGCTGATGTTATCAGTTCCATGGCCGCCGGTTAGTTACCATAAATATTAGTGTAATTTATTTGCTTTTGAATTCAATGTGACATTTTATGGGTTATCGCTCGAAAGTATATGCATACATTCTTAATAAAATATAAATTGTACCTAATGAGACTAAGATTTTATTTTTTACTGTGGATTTACGTAATTATCGAGATCATACAAGTTGTATGAACAAATATTGTATTACAAACATAAATTCCCTAATTTAAACAATAGAAGCTAATTTATTTTGATAATTGTTTTTGTGTTACATTTAGTACTTCAATGCTATTTTTAAAATGTCTTGAGCTTTGGAGCTTTCGTTTGTGTAGATGAGTGATTTTTTTTTCATAAATGATAACATATTTTAAAGTTTATTATCATTTATATAATATTTCGATTAAATAGCCATTTTATGGCAATTTATGTTGGTCTAATAGACAGCACAAAACCACTCATAATTATTACTAGTTTGCAATATTATACCACACAGTACAATACGTTATCATTATGAAGAAAAACTTTAGATTATTTAATTTCCTCATAGCGATAATTTTGGACCAGTTGATATGAATGGAGGTAACATTCAACTACTTTAAAAACTTTGTATAAAAGGCAGCCACGAGTCCGACTCGCAAGCGTTCTGTACACCGACATTTTAATATATGCTTCAGCATCAGAATTTGAACTGTAGGTAAACACTTGCCAAAATAAAATAAAGTTGAAAAAAGGAAGTTCCTTGTAGGGAGAAGGGAAGATTTGTAAACCTTATTTAATCAATTCTGTCTGATAAGATCGTATTGAGATAACGGAGATTAATGGTCCAAAATTGTCTGTTACGAAAATCATTCTGTTCCTCGATTGTGTTCAAAGTTTACTTATAGATTGACTTACTCCCAAGTCACTGCTTTATCCCTGGTAGGGTCACGATATTACTGCATTTCGTTTATTACATAAATAAGCTCAGCCCGCGTGGAACAGAGCGTCGCAAAGTTTTTCCCCGCGTAAATCCTGATCCCCCGGGAAATGTAACATAAAAAGTAGAGTAAGTTACTCCTTATTAGATCAACTACCTTTCAGTGAAAGTTACGGGAAAATCTGTCCACCCGTTCCAGAGATGACCCGGAACAAACAGACAAGACAGTCCGACAGACAGACACAATTAAAAAAAATGTTATTTTGATTATGTACCGTGTACATACATGTGCATTTAGTAAAAATCGGTTTTTTTAATATTACAAACAGACACTTCAGTTTTATTTAGTTGTAAAGATAAGATACTTGAAGCCCAATAGACACTATTTACAATTAAAATTGTTCTTTATGTTCAATGTAAATTTCTTCAATTTAATAAGTAACAATAATTTGGTTTCACACTGCACGGGTCGTTTCGTCAGGAAGTGACATGTCTACGAGATTTATTTTATTCAGTCAATTTAAATTCAACTTAAGAAGTTCCGTTAACCCCACTTAAAGCAAATTCCGAATGAATTTTTCGTGTCTTAATAGTCTGAATATACTTGAGATCCATTTTCGGCTCTATCTTATCTATCTATCTTCAATGTTAGAAAAAATTAACTCTTTAAAACTTTAATCTATTGTGATTATAAAGCAATGACTGATCGTAATATTCGTGACATCAATTTAAAAAACTTCCTCGATTGAGTATCCCTTCGCTTGTAATAAATAAAATAATGTTTTTTTTTTATAAATATCAATGCTTATGACCGAATGATAATAAATAAAAATGAATAGCAGTACAATCGTTAATCAACTAGGGATGGCATGTAAAGACTTGTTAGGGAGCGATCGACAATACGTTTTCTACAAATTTAAATTAGGTCTCCTCGCGTTCTGGTTTTAAACGTTATCTTTACAAGAACTCTTTGGTAATAATAACTCTTCTCTATCTTTCTTTTTTTGGTGGGATCGTAGTCAAGCACTAACTTATATAAAATAATAAAAAAAACTTTGTTTAAGATTGTCGAATAAGACTTTAAATGGACCATAGGGGACTGCCAACTATTCAATTTGTTGAATCCATTTATTGAGAGTAGAGATACACACGGCTAATAAAAATTTCTGTAATGTGAATCTACAATTGTAAATGTTGAATCGACCGTCGATTAAAGCAATTACTCCGACAGATTGATTGCAAAATTGGACGTGTATACTTTCAATAATTCCCAGTTCTTTGTATGGATGTAGTTTACTGACCAAAATGAGTTTATTTTTTAATTTATGCATATCTACATAAAACATTTTCATAAAGAATTAAAACTTGTAGAAAACGTACAGTATTCCATTTATTTAGGTATACATTCTCAGTGAAGCGTGCAAGGTTGTTTTAATTTAATATTACGGTGCCTAGTTTCTAAATAGTTTTATAGTAACTTATGATTAACGCACTTTCAGACAGCGGTTAATGTTTGGCTTAAGTAGTTTAAGTAATTACGTTCCTATAACTAAATTGATCAATAGAGTACCTCAGTTTATGTACTTCTGAAACCATTGTTGAATTAAGTTTTGTTGCCTTCACCATGTCCTAACTTACAGAACGAAACGTCACGGTAGTAAAATGATTCATGTTTTAAAGAATCTCAGGTTGATGACTTAATATTGTACTTATTTTATTCCCCATATTTTAATTGAACTTTTATTAAAACATTTAATTTAAAATGACATGTACTTATGTTGAATGTGGCGGGAAATATAACTCCTTTAGTGCCCAAGTTTGTAATATCACCACATTAGTAGTCTTCGTTTTAAATCTATAAAAATACCAATAGCAAATTAAAAAAAAGGTAAATTTTTGCTCATAACATGACTTAAAACATCAATAAATGTGATCGAAATGGTTATTACCTATTACTACTTGATATTCAATGTGTCCAATCAGGTTTTTAAAAGTTGCGCGGCGTAAACACATGTTGACATCTACTTTCAACATATTCAATATGCTGATTCAATCGTATCAACAATTCAATTCGACACATTGAAGTTGTTTAGACACTATTTGACTATGAATCGATTTGAATACCATTATGAATATTTATTACACACTTATGCACTAAATGAGTTCTGTGAGCTCGAGTTGTCCCGTTCAGTTTAGAGACACTTTATTGAATACTTCGTTACTTTCGGCTGAACCCTTAAATTGGTGGTACTTAGTTTTGGACTTAGATCAATTTAGATAAAAGTTTTTAATATACTTAGCATAGTCGTGGATTGATAATATCCACATCAGAAATGTGATATTATTGAGTCTTGGTATATAAGCATTAGTGTTAACAGATACGTTTTAATATAAAAATAAAACGCTTTGCAAAACGACTCTTGTGTTATTGAAAATAAAACTCCTTTTCCCTTTACGATTACATTTATTATAGCTAACAGATGCTACACGTACATATTATATCACAATCAGTCGGTGATGTACATATAAATATATTATACTCTGCAAATATAACAATTAATTTTTATTTTTCACTTACCAACAAACCACAGTGATGTAAAAAATTGAAATGAATATGGTTATTCTAATATTACAATAATATGTATCTAATATTAAAATAATTTCAAATGAAATCAACGATAATCTCAACATTATAAGTGAGCTCTTGTTAAATTCAGTACAAATTTCATTAGACATAAAACGTAAAACGAACGAACGAATCATAATCGGACCTAGTAAATCTATTTTAACATGTTCCATCAAATACAACGATTACACACACTACTAATCTGGTTAAAAATGAGTTGATCCGTGGTTTACTGGATTGGAATAGAAATAGCTCATGCAATTAAAAAAAATGGATACAAGAATAAAATTTACGTAAACCTCTCCCCTACCTAATATTATATCCGTCACCCGGCCCTAATTTAATATTGTTGAGCTAATTCATATTTGGTAGCTATAAATGTGTTAAATATGACTACTAAAAGAAATAACACAGCACAAATAATACTCTAAGGACTACAACATAAAGCTAAGATTCATATATAATACACACAAACAAGCCTATACACTTTTGGTGATATATATCTATATATTAAATGTCTGTGTGTAGGAAGGCATGTAATAAGATACACATTTTATCTATGTGAGCAGTATTATTTCTAAATAGTTTTATTTAGCTTGCCGTTTGTGTTTTTACATATAGGTAAATAATGTGTTGTGTCCACCTATTGGTGTTATATTTCATGACTAATATATACGTAATATTACGTAAGTAAAATATATACATAACCTCATATAACATAACTTGTATAGAATGGACTAGATATTAAAAATAACTACTAAAATCTAATAACGGTCCTTGGCAGAGGATGGCCCCTTTACTGTTGAGGAATAGTAAGAGATGAAAGATGAAAGAGAGAAATAGTAAGAGATGATTTGTTAAGCCGCTTACAGCCAATAGTCTTAACAACTTGTTTTATACCACTAATAGATACCTTATGGAAGAATTACGGAATGAAATAAAAAATAGTGTCCTCACTACTCTAATTCTAGTAAACTGAAATGTTACAATGAAATCTCAGAAGAAAGTTCTTATAAATATAACTAACGAATAAAAATCTTCTACAAAACCATCAAAATTAATTCCCGCCTATTATCCATCGATAGATAGCTATAATACAGTCATTGATTATAAACAAAAGAAATACCAATTAAACGAATAACTTATAAGTACTCTAAAATACAAACCACAAAATATACAGATGAGACTTTGTACGTAACAAATTAAGAGGTTTGATTGCGCATGCTCGGCTATACATGATTACATTTAAGCTCTCACCATTATGAAACAAAGTTACATATTCACGAGGTAAGATATATATTTAGTTTTATAATTGATGACAAAATAAAAAATATATGTATAATTTATTTTTTAAGTAATCATCAACCCTTACAACATCCATCTATGTCAAAAATCACTACAACAACCACCACTATAGTTCACACACAAAATACAATCCATTAACTAGTTACGTATGAATATAAAGTACATTGTTATAACAATATTACGTACGCGGAAGTACCTATGTAATTAAAAAGTGCAGAAATGCACCGGAACCAATATATCTAAAGGAAAATAATTTACATAATATCGTTCATCGAGCACTGGTTATTATAATTATAACTTAACAATTTGGTTGCAAAATGGTTGCTACATATTATACAAACTAATCTCAAAATATTCATTGGATGCACACAGGTATAAATCAGTAACTCACCTACATATATTTTTAATTCATATTAATTACTAATAGAAGTCATTAAATATTTCCCCCCTACTGTATACTATTACCGATACTAATACGGTCCCGTTTAATTAATTATATTTAAATCAATAAATAACAACATATAACGCTTCTCTTTGTTCGATATCAAACAATACTTAACAGTACATAGATTGGTAAAAGTCAAATCTCAGAGAAATATTGTAACATTTAAATAGGAATAAATATTGCATTACTTGAAACACTAAATATTTTATTATAAATTCTCATACAACCATGTCATATGTTAAGTCATAACTCTACAATGTCCAATTGTAATTCTCATAAAAATATATCTTGTATGTTCAACTATTACTTTCTATTGTAACAATATTATAACACTTTCTCCAATATATTGGATGCCCAGTACGAAGCAGATAGCTCTATGATATAACATAAGCGCTGGCGATATAGTTCGCAGGTCCTTTGTAGGCAATGATGTCCAAAAAGTACCGCTCCGAGATAACTGGCAAAATCAAATGTATGTTTGCATTTAAAGCGTATAATTGTCCCATTTGCCCAACATCGATTGAACGTAATGTTACATTAATTGTAGTTCATTACAACCACTCAACACGACAACACGAATTGGGTCGTTGTAATAAATTACGGTCTTCTACTAGCGACCTGGTTAAATCCTTTTTACTTTTTATTTGTGTTACCTGAAACAAAAAGCAAGTAGCGATAAATCATTTATTTAATGTGAGTAGCCAACAAACGAGTTGAAGGGAAGCATCGAAGGAATCACCTACGAGCCGGCCAATGAGGAACGAATTAGCATATTACCGTAAAAACATTTCATGGTTGATTCTAGGAGGAGTCAACAACAATGGAAGTCATACAGGTCAAAAATCCTATTACCATGACTTAGTACCGTTGATCTTGATCGTCTAAGCGATGTGTAAGGCAACGTTACAATAATTCATTCAAAGCTATTCTGTCACAGTTATGGACTGTTAAATTAATTATCCTTCTAAAAAGTCGCTTCGTTTCTACACCTAAACCGAAAACAATACCGTCGGAGCCCTTGCAACTTGCTTTTGTTTTTGAAAGTCAGTCGAAATCATTAACATGTACGAGGTATAGTTCGCGCCTGATTTCTGGTTCGCTCTGAACTCGTCTTTCGTCCTATAATACATATAATTTTCTGTTGCGACACGAACAACACACCCGTGGTGTTCTTAGCCGGCAGGAGTCCGGCGTTACCTCTGTCCCCTATGAGATGAATAAGTGTACCATAAGGATTTCCCTACCTTAAAAAAAGGGGAGACCGACTGTGTTCATCAGAAAAAAAAACGAGTGAGCTTTTTCGAGCGCACTAGATAAAAGATAGATATAGAGCTCTAATCTTTCATTTCTTAATTCGTTGGGCATTCGCACCCACAGGCCTATCTACGGCGTCCCTCCTCCATGTATAATAACTGTATGGTGAGTGTTAGCTAATGAAAATATGAAACAACGGACCGTCGTTCAACAAGTGCGCGAGCTCGGCGACGCGGTCCCGGTGCTCCCGCATGTAGGCCTGCGCCTCCCACAGCATGCCCACGAGGCAGTCGTCGGCGCGCTCGTCCATGGCCACGTTGCGGGACAGCGGCGGCGAGAACCGGTAGTACGGCACGCCCAGCGCGTTGCACCACGCGCGCGCCCGCTCCACCACGCGTCCGTCCGACTGCGTCGCCTGGGGTACACCACATTATGCACGTGCTTAAATTTTTTAATTTAAACGCTAGCGCCGATAACCTCGCACTAGCACTATCGGAATTCATACTCGGGAAACTCAGTTCGGTAGGCGAAATCAACTGAAATTGAGTCACAGGGTGGTTTAATTTTAACGAAAGTACGAAGTAATTTTGACGACTCCGTAGCCTAGTTGGTAGTGACCCTGCCTGCGAAGCGAGGGGTCCCGGGTTCGATTCCCGGCCGGGGCAGATATTTA
>DWPQ01000360.1:0-17468 GCA_018251795.1 Perichares adela
GATAGTTTATTTCATGGTTTGTATATTTGTATTGAATAGGCTCCGAAACTACTGGACCGATTTGAAAAATTCTTTTACCAATTGAAACCAAGATTACCCGTGATGAACATAGGGCTAGTTTTTACCGCGGAAAAATGCTTCATCCTACGGGAAAACGGATAATAATTACAAATAATTTACATAGCAAAACGATTAGATACAACGATAGGTGACATACTTTGTGAGTAACAACAGGCGTTCAAATAACCGATCGTCGTTTCACTTAAAGGGGCGTCAGGTAGTCAATTATAATATCATTCGTGTTTTAATAGTGCTCTTGAAACAAAAACAAAATGTTTACAGTCATAAAACTACACCTTACCTACTGTATACCGTAATCGTACTGTTTACTATGATTAACTTGTATACGTATTATTATTACAAAAAATAACCTTAATGTTGATAGTTATAATAGTGACAGGCACGTATTTTCGAAGATTACTTTAGCTACATAACTCCTAAGTATCGTTGTCGCATTTATTTTCTTAACTTAATCGGTAAGGAGAAACGTTTTGCTATGGACAAAGGGAGTTGTCAACTCAACTGTTACTGTAAAGCCCCATTTCGAAGCGCATCTTGGAAGGCAGGAAGCTCATTCCACATTCCACAGGTCCAGGTTACGACGATACTTCTTCGTGAAGTCTGACGAGTGGTGTTGCAGGTAAAGATTGTACAGGTTAAGGGAATCAGAACGCAATTAAAACTACTTTTAATATAAACATCTTTTTTTTATTCCAACTTATAACCAAACATAATATACACAGTACAAAAAAACTTGCTTTCGCCTAATACAGCAATAAGGACAAAATAAAATTGTCACATCTTGTTTACTTATTCATTTCGTAACATACCAACCAAATTGAGAAATCTAATATAGGAGAAACTTATCTACACGCCGTGGTTTAATGTACAATGCTTCGAGCGAATACGAATTACTTTAAAACAATAACTTAAAAGTATAGACTTCTTAATATGTACTCGATGGAATTCGAATTAAAAATTTACACAATACATACATAACACTATAACTACAATTAAGCTGTAAATAACCTGAAGAGTTTATTTGTATTTCGATTAAGGAACATAAAACATATCCACATCAACGATATCACCATATTCAGACTAATTTACATTGCACAATCTCCGATCGCGACCGTCGGACCGAATCACATTTCGAGTACATTTACACACATCACAATCCAATCCACTCCACATGGCATCTTATACACGAAACGGCGCACAGCGCGTATCACACTCGCTCCCAATCTTACGTTTAAATGCGGAACTTAGCGATAATTACGTTCGTAGTTGAGATCAATTGCGAACCTCCCGCGAGCTCACTCGGAGCGAGCGAGCGCCTCCTCCAGGCAGCAGAGGGAGTCCTTCACCGCGTGGTACACGATGTTCTTTATCTGCAGCTTGTCCTCCTTGTTGGCGTGCTGCCGGGACAGCCGGCGGAACTGCTGCGCGAGCTCGAAGCACCGGGACACGTTCTCGGGGGAGACGAAGTCCTCGGCCACCTTGATGCAGTCGAGGAGGTTGCGGACCTGGTGCGGCGCGCCGGCGGGGACGAACACGGCGTCGCCGGGGCACTGCAGGATGGCGTACCCCTCGACGCCGTACTCGCGGTACAGACGCTCGCGGAGGGCGGCGTCCAGGTACCAGGTCTGGTCGTGGACGGGGTCGTGCTGCGCCCGCGGACGCGCTCCTCGCTCGACTTCGGCTCGGACTAGGAAGTCGCGGATTTTGTCGGCGTCCTTGGCGGCGTAAATGTGCCACAGGGCCGCAGGGGGTTTTATTCGGGCGCGACGTCGCGACAGCACGTCGACCCCGGCCTCCTCCGCGGCGCGCGACGCCTCCCTCGCGCGTTCCGGCGCGTCGGCCGGTGCGCTCGCGTGAACCATTACGTTGACCGCGTCGCTCACGTCCAAATGCAAGTTGGTGGTCCCTCCCGCTCCGCCGTACGCCGTGTACATCTTCGGTCCGAGGTCGGGCCTCACGAAGCACTCGGGCAGCCGCGCGGCGAGATTCAACTTGCCGTTCCGCGACGTGTACTCTCCTAACGGTAGCACGCGCATGAGATCGTCGAACCTCGTCGGCAGTAGCTCGGCGAAGTCTTCGCCCGGCGGCCAGTCCTTCAGTTTGAGCACCATGGGAGCCCCGCGCTCGTCTCGCAGCCTCTTGGCGGCGAGGTCGAACCCGTCCCAGAACTTCCTGGCGGGCTGGTTGGGCACCACGAGGCCGGACGCGCAGTTCACCAAGTCGACGCGTGTTTCGCCGAAGTCGCGTGAGAAGCTCTCCGGCGACCACAGGTTCTTATCCAGTAGATTCGATACGTCCGAGACTAGAACGGGCTGTCCGCGTTTCCACTGATCCTGTAACGATGAAACATACAAAACATTTAATTATACTCTTAGAAAGTAATCAAATTAAATTATCAGACTACTTTCTGATCGTCCCGTGCGGCTGAAATTTAAATATCGCTAAATGCTGATAACACCCTTTTATTTAATATTGAATCTTAATTAAAAACGGTTAACGGTATATAAAACTACGTTTATTACGTCCATTTATTCATGTTTCATTCATGTAAAGAATTACGCCAAAAAGACGATTAAATTTCAAGGAGCTCAGATTACAAAATAAAACCCTCAAATATGAAAAAAGAACAATCTTTAAAGTATACAAAACTGTACAAAAAATTGTAATGAATTTGAAAAATAAAAAGAGCTAAGAAATTAAAATATTTACCTGGAAAGGTTTATAGTTGCCAGCGTGCATGGGATCCGTTAAGTGTAACAGCTTGCCGTCACAGAGCCACGAGTGGGGCACGTCCGGGTACAGGACTTTCGACTCCGTCAAGGTCATAATACGGATGGGAAGGTCGTCGCGACCGCGACCGCTGCGGTCGTACCGCTTCACGACGTTGGACAACGCGAAAGGTTTCGCTTCTTCATCCTCGTCCTTCTTCTCATCGACGACGCTCGAGATGACGTCATCGAGGATGTCGTTCTTGTTCTTCTTCTGTTTCTTCTTCGGCTGAGCTTCGCCCCCCTCCGGGGCGGGTCTGATTAGCAGCTCTCGCAACGTGGAGAAGTTCCCGCCCTCCTCCGAGTCTGACGAACTCGAGTCGGACTTTTCCTCCTTGGTTTCAGTTTTCATGGGTATGTCTGAGAGCCAACTGACGATGGAGCTGGTGCTCGTTTTGCCGTTTTCGGTTTTCACTGGCGACGATCCGTTCGTGGGTGCCGTCTCTTCTTTAACTTCCTCCTTCTTAACGTTCTGTGGACAATGGAGAAAACGTTCTATTAAACGGAACAAAAAAAGAACTTGTCAACATTATAGTCCGTCATTTCCCCAAGCATTGGGCCCGCGAGGAAACCCGACTTTAATGTTTTGTTTTACACACATCGTTCTAATAGTTCTAATAATAATCTGGTAATTTATGTCCCTGATCCATGAATCAAATATTTCGATTTACGGTACTAATATATTGCGTCTTGTACAGATTGTGATCTCATGTGATAACTCCTGTCAGTGTTATAAAATTACCATCATACTTCATACTAGGATTCCCTGTACTTGCGTTCGGTATTACCAAACACAGGTGTCATGTAAACTCCCCCGATCCCGAATATATCCCAAGTTCCTCGAACTCTTCTTTCTACAGACAGTAGTTATGCTACACGGTCGTCCTGTATACCGTACCTTTTGTAACGCTCGCGCGAGAGTGGCCTTAGCGGCGGCACGCAGCGCGGGGTCTGCGGGCGGCGCGCGGCCGCACGCGCACGGCGGCAGCGCGAACGCGGCACGCGCACGGTGCGCGCGCGCACACGCCGCGCCCAGCGCACCGCCCGCCGCTATCTGCGTGAGCAGCAACCGCCGCGCGGGGTGAGCGCCCCCTGACGTGCACGTTAGCCAACTGCACGGGAAATTGATAAATTGTAACTATTAGTTAATGCGGATACCAAATAGTACGATACACATAGGGATGTATCCCTTAGGACGTTCCTTCTCGCTAGTTTAAGTACTCTGGCTGAGCATTCTACGCTCGCCTCTGTCTGCGTGAAGCTTTAAAGGCCGCTAGGGTCAACAGCAAAATGTCCATCAGAAACAACAGGTAGGGATGTGTTAACGTTTAACTATACTATAAACGAGATATTAGGGACTTTGAAATATACAAGTGTAACAATTAGTTAATGTTTCTGATGGACTGATGGATATTTTGGCGTTGGCCCTTTTACAGTTGGCGGCTTTTACATCTTCACGCGGACAGGTTAGTTAATGTGAATACAAATTAGTGCAGGTAGGTATGTTTAACGTTTATCTATATGACAAGATATTGAAGACATTGAAATATACAATGACAAATAATTTCCAATGTAGTCTAATAATTCCGAAGTAATGTAAATACTTTTAAGTTTCTCATACTACTGTGCATTTCTACATATCACAGCTACAAACAAATAAAATCTATCTAGGTTTTGTGTATACTATATTTATTCATGGATTATATTTTTATTACAGTATCAATTTATTGTAATAAATTGCCGTGGTATAAAAATACATAATAGTAATATAAAAAAATCTCTAGCAGTCCACCTCGAGCGGGATAAAGTAGATACATTAGAATCATAAGTATATCAGGATTAACGCGGATCTTAATTACAATGAAATATTCCAACTCTCGTAATAAATATCCTTATTGCGTTCAGAAATCCGTGACTTATATTCTCAACGAGCATGGAATAATCCGTCTGACTAATAAGCTGCAAACAACCTATATATAACTGAGTGCACACAGCGACAATGCATAATAAATACCCAGTCGACTAATACGATTTTACAGTGGCGTGTAACAATGAAATAATAATATAAGCAGGAACTAAGCCATTGTGTCCGCGCCGCATTCACCATGTGAACACTCAATTGTTCACTGAATGTCGTAATGATGCTAACTAATGATCATTACATTCTATTGTCTGGCCGTTAACGGCGATTAATCGCACTACTTCTTACATAACGCAGATAGCACGCTTTTATTGAAGCTTGATTTATGTGATATCATGTCAATGGACTCATTTATTTTATTTCATCATCATCACAAAACATAATAGCCCAAAATAGTGTCACATTGTGAGGTTAAGGACAAGTACGAATTGGACGTACATTCGAGACCATTCGACAACATTAAGGAGAACTTTTAGGTAAGATTTCCTTTTCCTCACTACTTTATCCTCATAGCAAATATTAATAAATGAATACACAAATAACTTTTGAAATAAGAAATACGTCAGATTCGAACCCGGGGCCCCTCGCGTTCAATGTCACTTCAGTTTAAATAAGCTTTTGTCGAAACTTTCTAAAATTGTAAGCATCAATGTCTATCCATTTTTATAAATGTCACGATTACATTTACGCACATCAAAAGCATTTCAGCGAACAGATTCAAATACATTTTATATCTCATAACATTTCCATTTAAAATATTGTAGACGCTTACCCAAATGAGTCTCTTTCGCCGTTCGAGCTCGCATTCGGTGAATTACTGACTTCATTCGTAGCGTTGGCTGCCTCCCCAGATGTTCGCGACTAAAACAAAATTAAAATTATTGTTTTATCTTGTCTAATGTCTACAGATGAACAAATATTTAACTTTAAACTCTCATTTCACATTCCTTTCACTATGGCAGTTAATAACTGAACCTTATTCGGACGTAATATAATAATATTGTTCTGATTAAACGGCAATTTAATTTCACATCGGTAAGTGTTTGGGCGTTGAAGAAAAACTAAGAAACACGCATATTATATATTGCATAATATATTGTCATAAGTTCTGGACATGAACAGAGAAAGTGGGTCAAATTTTAGCTGTAAGATTCCCTTACATAGTCTTAAGTGAAACTAATAAAAAAAATTCAAAAACCGGCGAAAATATAGATTACGCAAAACTCACATACACGAAGACAAACCAATAAATTGTTAAAACTAGTTAAAGTTTGTTTAATGAATTTGTATTTAATAATGACATTTTATTCTGAGGTAGGCATTAACAGCGACATAGTTTTTGTAACTAAGAACATAATAATATGAATTGTAAAATTTATAATAAATGTATAAAATGTGTAAATAGTTTACCTTGTAACAGTCGAGACAGACCACGAAGCCGCACTTGCCACACGTCCAGTGGAAGTTGAATAGCGTCGTCTCACACACGTCGCACATCTCCCTCACTCCCTGCACCACTCGCTTCCACGCTATCGTTTTGTCTGTGGACAACAATATTTGTGTCAACTACATACAAATATTAAACAATACGAGACTCTAAAATGTTCATCGTAAAGATACAGATAGCAAATTAGGCACTAGGTCTATGGTCAGCACAACTTCTTTTGTACAAGATAATATAATTGTCTATGATTTCCTGCTAACAATTTTTTGTCAATTTTGGCCATTAAATGATTTGTCAAAGAGATAAAGGCATTAAGTCAGCCCATTATATTCTTAATTTTAAAGTTGTTTACAATAAATAAATATACGCAAGTTTCTGATTTGTTTAGAATCCTGTATTACAAAGTATTTGAAGGCGACTGTTAAATCGGGAAAAGTTAAAATATCTACCATAAAACCTATAATTCTAATATAACATAAACAAACTCTTCCTTAGAATGAACTAGTTCAAGGACATAGTCCACCACGCTGGCCCGTCTCAGATACATCTATGAGAACTTTTGGAGAACGAACTGAAGTAAGGTTTCTTCACAATGTCATTCACCGAAGCAAGTGATAATCCAACATTTAAACCACTATGCTATCACTGTTGAAATAAAATATATAAAATAGAATAGGTAAATACCTTCATTAAGATGGTGCGACTCGGCCTCTTTCTCTTGTTGTAGCAGTTCACAGAACTGGTCTCCAATCTCCCGCAATAGGAAGCAACTCATTTCTATATCCAACTCGGCGGCGCCGGCAGACGATGACAGCCATAACTTTTTATCATCCTGTAAAAAAAATCATTTTCAATTACCAAGATCTAACTCATTTTATATTGATAAGCAAACGGACATTCAAATAGGATTGAGAGAACAGCAGATACATACACCATCTCTTACTTCTCAGTAACCGAAGTCACACGTCATTGATGAAATTGTTTTGCATCTAATGTTTATTATCACCATTTGGTTTCACATATTACAGTAGTTTTTGTGAAATGGATTTTTTAAAATTATCCTAACAACGTCCGGTCTCCACTAAATATTGATGACTAATCAGTAGTAAATCTATTTTTATTACTATGACAATAAATAAAATCATAATTACCTCCTCCGCATCCTTGTACGGGTCCGAGAACCCGGCTATAGCTAGTTGCCTATTCTTGGCGTACTTCAGTCTTCGAAATGCGTAAAAACGGCAAAATATGTTGGTCATGTCCTTGTCGCGTTGCGCAGGGGACCAGCGGCACTCGCGACACTTGGCAAGCCGGGGGGCTACTTCGAAGCACGGTCCGCTTTGGAGAAACGACTCCGAGGTGATCTTGGAGCCCGCAGCCGAAGGTGTTCGGCGTGGAGGGTCCTCTCGTCGCCTTCCCCCGCGGCCCCCGCCCCGCGACCGCCTCCCCCGCGCGCGTGCTCCGCCACGTTTGCTCGACGTGCTGCCACTCCCGCTCCCGCTGCCACCGGAATCGGAGTCTTTGTCGTCGCTCTCCTTGTCACTCTCGCTCCCGCTCTCGGAGGCTTTCTTCTTCTTCGGCTCATCGCCGGCCTTCTTCGTTACGCCCTTTTTCCGTTTTGCTTTCGGCGGTTTCCTCTTTGGGGGCGCGTTCGATTCGCGGTCCGAGCTAGAGCTGTCCTCCTCTGCGTCGTCGGCCCGACCGTTCACCTCCTTGGGTTTTCTAGGCTTCGAGGTCTTTCTGTTGCCGCGCTGGATCGACTTGGCCGCCACAGGTACGACGATGTTTGAGCTGGAGTCGTCGGGCTCGGACGCCCGACTGATCGCCATTGGAAGCGTAATGCAAGTGCCGCCGCCACCGGAGCAGTCACCCTCGCCGATTGGCGCGGTCTCGTGTCGCTGTAGCCAAGCTTTCTTTCCGAGGTGTCGGACGGGTGCGGAGCCGTCCCGCGGTCCCGGTGAGGCTATCTTGGCTGGTGTATCGCTGTCGGCCACCGGAGTCACCGGCGGAGTCGCCGGGGGCGCCGGTGGTGTGGACGTTCGTGGCGAGGATGCCACGGGAGGTGACAGAGCGACCGGGGGAACCGGCGTGGCCGGTGCCGGGCTTGCTGCGGGGGTGACGCGAGGAGCCGGGGACGCTCCGGCAGCTTTTTCGGGCGTTTCCACGCTACCATCCGCGGAGGGAACTCGGACGTCACAGGGTGGACCGGGTGCTTGGGGTGCAGGTTCCGAGCCGAGCGGTGTCCGGCCTACGCTCGCGGCGGCGGCTATTAAAGGTTCCGGTGCTGGACTCTCTAATCGTCTACGTTTCGCATCCGCCTCGGCCGGTTCGAAGGCACATCTTCGCCGGGGCGACGTTCGCTCGGGGTCCTCCCTCGCGACACCTAAGTCCAGGGGCTGTGTTTGGCACGGTGAAGCGTTCGCGGCGTCGCCGTGCGCTCGCGGTGGCGGGCGTGGCTCCGGGGTGCGGGAGTGCGCCACCGGCGGCGGCCGCGTCCGCGGCGCGGGTGAGTACGCGGACGGCGGTGGATAAGGTACGGGAGGAGGTTCCGCTTTGTTCAGCTGCAGCGGTGGCTCCACGGCCACGGCGTAGTGCGCAGGGCTGGGCGAGTTGCTTGGCTTGCCGTATATGTGGGGCGGCGCCGGACTTGATACCTTAGGCTTCGCGGGTGCGGCCTGATAGTAGGCCGCAGGTGACCGCTGCGGTGGCGGCTGATATAACCGTCGGTTTTTGTCTTGTGCAGGGAGCGCCGCATGAGGCGGCGTTTGTAGCGCGGGATGCGGATGGGGTGGCGCGTGGGGTGAAAGGCCAGTCCGGTACGGCCGCGAGGGGAGGTAGTGAGTGGACGGTTCGCTCCGCGGTTTACTAGGATACGGATGCTTCTGTTCTAAGTGGATCTGTTTGGCATCGTGTTTTACTATCACAGAATTCTTTTCGGGAACGAGGGGGGGTGGAGCGGGAAGGTGCTGTTCTTTAAGCTTATCGTATCGATATGCAGGATAATTGTACGTTGTGAAGTTGGGTTCACCCTTAGGTAAGCCAGGATGCGTAGGAGCTTTATCGGGCTTGGATAGCGGATGTCGGGGTGCGTGCTGGGAATGGGGGGCATGAGGGGTGTGAGGAGGGCCGTAGTCTGGCTGCGACAGGCGCTCGGGAGGATGCGCCGGTGGGGAGTAGTAAGCGCGATCGGGCGCCCGTAACCGTTCGTGCTCTGCTCCAGTGGAGCCCCGGCTCGGCGCCAGGCTGTTGAGCAGTGACCACGACATACTTCGTTCCCGCTAGAAAAAAATATATATCACTTAGCAAAAGGGGCATTAGGTCATATAAAAGACAAATATTTGGAACAAAAATAAGTCCAAACCTTTTGGTTTGCTAGCCTGAGAGATTCTTCGAAATGCCTTGAAACTAGTTTTGAGGCTGCATTCTCTTGGTCTCTCCTTTCCTTTTCTTCTCTTTCTTGTTTTTCCCTCTCCCGTTCTCTTTCCCTTTCCCTCTCTATCCGTTCTCTCTCCTTTTCCTTCTGTTGCTTTTCCAATAATTCCCGTTGCTCCTGTTCCCTCCTCTCCCTGTAACAAAAACAAACAATATAAATCAGAAAACAGTTACGTAAAACCTATAAAACCTACGTTTAGTACCTTTGTATAATTAAACATGAAACTTCTAAGAGATAAATTCTTGCTTTCGTCATCATAAAGCTGAAGTAACCACAAACGGTAAGAGAACTATGATCCTGTACTTTTATTGTTATATTTTGCATTGACTCCTATATCACTTCACAAAATAAGTAGTTCGAGATATCGTAATCGTATTTATTTATCTGGAACTGTTTAAGTTGAGTTCCAGTGTCAAAAAATACTTTCTATTTGAGATTGTATCACCAGCATAACCAATAATAATCAGCATTTTTTGTCAGATATCTAAAACTTTTATTACAAGTGACATAAAACATAATAGGCTAGGTTTCATCACAATATGCATTACGTCATCAGAACACTTCCAACCTGTTTATCTCGAATCCGTCGTATTTTTAGTACCTCGTTCAATAAGCTTATCATTTACACAATCTCTTACTTTACTTTTATCAGCAATTTATTCTATTGTAATATTTGTTAACGCGTGACAAATTATTCAGCATTGACATTTGCGATTGGCAACGCAGCTGTAGATATTAAAATCATTACGTAGCGAATCGATTTTGTCATGCGATTGATGATTAATATTTGACAAGTAACAATAGGCTGAACCAGATTTAATTTCGGTGATGTGCCTAGAACAATCCTTAAAAACAGTTTGTTTTTCGTGAACATTATGATAACGTATCAAAAGTAACATTAGGCGATAACCGAACACGAATTATTATTGTGTAATTATATTGTGTAAAGAATTATAATCGTCATTGAAATCACGAAAGGGCATATACCTACTAAAGCACAGTGGTTTGAATTTACTTCTTCTGTACGCGTAACCAAGTTTCAATCCTACACGCAATGTTGGGTATAAAATAAATACTATCACTTGTTTCTACCAAAGGACGGGAATGAAACATGTAAAATGAGTTCTGAATGTTCTCAAAAGTTTGTTAAGTCTGCCAATCCTAAGTTGACCAGCGTCGTGGATAAAGATTTTCACACTTTTAATTAGCCTATTAGTGTGACATTTAATGACTATTGATTATGATGACACAACCATTCGGTCAATCAAGCGTTGGACAGACCAAGTCACTGTTCTCGGCGGTCCGTTAAGAGTGCACAAAACCATGAATAAAGATAAATAATCAGATGTCGTGAAGCTTATTTATTTATCTAACACTTTATTGAATTTAAAAAAAGAATTACTATGGGCGGACTTAATGCCTCGTGGCATTATCTACCAGTCAACCCTGGTGATGGAGAAAACTTGTGGTGGGTGATACAAAAATAAGTCATCAGTCTTCACGCTACTTCATGACAACCAGGACCCAACTGTCATCGAAGCGACTGACAAGAGACAATCATATAGATCATATTTTATTTATTATGACATCTATGATAGGCAATAGAACTAAATCATTTCCAATATACAAGTGTAATTCGTAATTGCGGTTTAACTGGACTTGGGCCAAATGACGTAAATTTTAGCTGTTCTTAAACTGTAAAATACGCTTAATGAACAATTTCGATTTCAATGTTTAATTTATTTGCATCGAGTCAACACTTCGTTAAGAATAACAGTACTCTTACTCTTTTACGTTATTTGCTTTCATTCAGTTCTTTTTACTCCGCTCCAATTAAAATCAACCAAGAAATGTTTTATAAGAGCTCCGTTTTGTGTTTGGAGGAATTTAAGTGGAGCAAACAAGCCTATACCGTACCTTATATATTGGTCTTTAAAATGATACTAAAATATTTGTAGAGAATTTCTTTTTAGATAAAATATATGATATGTACGTCATTTAAAATCTTCAAAAAAATATAGTGTCGTTATGAATTTTAGGTTATTTAATTACATAATCAAACACATTAAAGAAATTATATTAGTATAATTATATTAGTACGTTGAAATGAAAATCGATAATTTGTGTTTCGATTTTACCCAGGTGACCCCCAATCTAACACATTATCATAATATGGAAAAGGCAATAAATAATCTTTCTCGAAACCAAAAGTTAAAGCTAAAATCGATACACATAAAATGGCGCGAGCATCGAATTCCTATTGTATCGATAAAACATCTAATTGTCACAATATTATGACAACCACGTTTGTTAGAACTGAAAATAACTAAAGCAATAAAATGTTATATTAAATCAAATACTTACGTTGTAATATAAATTTTTATATTGACAAAGGTCAGTTCAAGTACATATTAGTTTCGTCTACAAAATCTATTTATAGGAACGCAAAGCGAGCTCAGTTTTCTGCGAAGAGGAATCATTTTTGCTATGAAATTAATGTGGAGAGAACAAAACAAGATGCGTCGTGTTGTGTAGTTCCAGTCTTTGATTACACAGAACAAGGGATAGTAATTAAAAGGTAGAAGAGAATATTCATTTTGTTTCAATGTTATCGCTGAAGCCAGCCATTTGATATTTTTTTCTCTATTCCAGAACACAGGAGCTTCTGTGTTTTCTATGGTCTAAATTACTGTTATAAAAACGTGCTTTAATATGAAAGAAAGAGATAAAAACATACATACGTGAAACAACTTATAATAACAAATCATCTTAAAAAATAATTCCAGATATTTCTTATGGTCCGGACTCATCGACAACTTTGGTCTGAGAGACCAAGCCGGTGGTTTTCTGTCCGGCCAGAGAAAATATGAGAGGTAAGCATTGCAGTGATATTCATACTTTATATAAAACACAGTAAATAGTTTATTATTCATAAGAATTTATTAAAAGGTGATTCAAGGGTATGTCTTTTCGGGTAGCAGTTCAATGTTCACGAAAAATAATCTAATTGAGGTGTATTTATTATCTGCCAGTTCCCAATTTTTTGTCATGAAGATAGACTATCAAAGCAATATTTTAATATTTGAATGAATAACGAATGTTGATCCATGTAGAACGTGCAAGTTTAAATTAATGCCAAAAATTAGCAAAACACTGGTAAGATAAACAAAAAGTAAATTTTAGAAGTAAATCTAATATTGTAAAAAGTTTGTTTGTTTTTTGTATTGAATAGGCTCCGAAACTACAGTGCCGATTTAAATGAAAATTGGTATAGAGATTCTACAGCCTGAGAAAGAACAAAGGCTATTTTTAATTCGCAAAAATAGTTGCAAGGGGTTGAAATAGGGGATGTATGTAAGCTAGTAATGAATATATCAGTGAAGACTATAGAATTAAATTATTGCATAACTTGAATTTAGAGTAAGTGTTAAATTTTGTGGCAGTGATAGCCTGGCGGTTGAACGTTAGTATCCCGAACGGGAGGTCGTGCGTTCGATCCTCGGCGCGCAACAATAAATTTCTAAATTATGTGCGTATTAGAAATTAATTATCACTTGCTTTACGGTGAAGGAAAACATCGTGTGGAAACCTGCACACCTAAGAGTTCTCCATAATGTTCTCAAAGGTGTGTGAAGTCTACCAACCCGCACTTGGCCAGCGTGGTGTATTATCTCCTTAAGCCTCTTAGTGTGAAAATTTGGAGCCCAGCGGGACAATCACTGGTTGTTATGTAAGACTTCCTAGATCTCATATTGTGTAATAAACAATATGTTTCAAAATGTAATAACTTGTAATAAGATACAAAAGCAAACTTTAAGATTAACAAGAAAGCACACCGAGAAAACTCATTGAAACCCACGTATTGTATGTCAAAGTAAGTAATAAGTACACTTATAAGAAATTCAAATAAAAAGTTTGAAGAAGATCGCCTGAAGCGAGGTTGTTTTTTGATCCTAAAAAGTTTACAGAATCATGCATTTTGAAACAAGATTTTGTGAGTTTTGCAAATACGAATGATATCATAAGTACCGTAGACTATCTTATATTTGCGTACATACGATTAAAAACACATGTGACTTTAAAATAATTATAGTTTCCGAAGAATTCGAATCCAGGTCCGCTGGTTTGGACGACTGCGGATCTAAGCACCAAGCCATAACTGCTAAAATTTAAAAGAAGATTTATGTAAAATCATTAACAGATTGTCTACTCTGTACTTTAACCTCGTGTACTACTTATTAAAGCTATGCATACATTAAGTTCTTAGCTGGTTCGACAATAGGTACCAGCTTTATTGAGATAACATCAAGATTAAAGCTGCCTTTATAAGATTATGTTCGAAACATCGTGTCAAAGGCGTGTTGTCCTGAATCTTACGCTTACATTATAGAGTACCTACATGTTTGGGGGTTCGTATGTGACGGTATCGCGTAATAAAGTTGGCTGGGGCGCGTTCTGGGCGCTTAATATTAAAGGCTCACCTCACATCCTTACCTACATGCTACGGACGTCCTTTGCAATCTTTCCGTTGTTGCCGCGACCTGAATTCGCTTTTGTGCTATTTGAAAAGAAGTGGGGCCAGAGCGGGTATGTGTGCGTAAATAATTGAGAAGCGGCGCTATGGTTGCGCGGTGAAATCTTAACGAAACTCATTGGGTGTGCCCAGCACGGCTTGGCGCACGTGCAACACAGTGCTCACTTCACTGTATTGCATTTTAAACTTCACTAACGTAATAATGCACTGTAATGTATAGCACACTCTTACAGCTGATTTCTCTGGGGATTAATCCTCGAGCTTCATGATCGCTAACCTTAGCTTACGAAAGCTTTCTAATTCATGAGCGTTATTCACTTTCTTAAATTATATGTGTTGCTTATGATTTTTCGGCTCTGTGAATCTAATACATGTTAAAGTGTATATTTAAATATGCAAGTTTTTTTTTTACCACATATCCCACAAAACGGGGTATAGATCCCATGAAATGTATAAGTAAAGGAGAATTCTTTTTCAATAGTAAAGAATGAATTTTCGCAAGGTCTCATATTAGTATGTGATTAATTTGTTATCAATAAGGGCAGGACGTTCAACGAAGCTAGGCAAGTATAGTAAAAACATAGTCGTTTGTTAAATCGAAACTGAAAAAATAAAAAACTGGCGAGGATAAAGTTTCGCTCGCGAAAACAATTTGCTGCGAGTGTGTTAGTGACCGTCCTGTTTGAGAAATACGAGGTTTTAAAATTTTGCAGGGAAATGTTAGTAAGTTTCGTGTACCTTAATTACTAAGCTTCCGCTTCGTTCTTAGCCGGTAACGTGTCAGTGATGCCTTCGGTGTCACGGACGTATATGGGCAGCGGTAACCGCTTACCTTACATAGTCGGTCTGTTTGTTTCTCAACTGTAAACTTATATATTACTAGCTGTGCCCAAGGCCCAAGGCGTGGAAGTCAGTGAGGTAAAGTTTTTCCCCCGTAAATCCCAATCCCGCAGGAATCCTAAGATAAAAAATACCGCAAGTTACTCCTTTTTACAAACAGACAGGCGGACAGACTTTGCAAAAAAAGTATTTTGGTATAAATGTACCGTGTATACGTACATTTTATTGCATTTAGTAAAAACCGGTTATAATAAAAAAATACACTCCAATTTTATTTAGTTGAATTTTAGATGTTTCTGAGTTAATTTTTTTATACCACTGAAATTTGCCATTACTTATTAGTTACTATTATCGCTTTGTACCTATAGAGGTGTACAGTAAAAAATATATTTTGTAAACTTGTGCGTCATACTACCGGTATCAGGAGTTGTAGAGAAATTATATCTGGAATCCTTTGTGTAAAATACATAGCAAACATCCGCAACCAGAAAGTTCGTTGTAGTTGTTAAGATTTTGTGAAATTTCATTGTTGGTTTATACTCTTGGGTAAAGCAAAACTTTGTCTGTGGAAATCAAAGAACAGAATTATAGATAGCGCAAATCTTTGTTAGACAATATTTTCGGTCTTTCTGTTCTAAAGTCTATCTTATCATCTGCTTATTCTAAAATAACGAGATGGCTCAAAAATAATCATAGTTGAAAATTAAAACAAAAATACGTTTTTATGGCAATAAACATAATTATCATACCAGAGATACCCGTGTGAAGGTATAATTCGCACTAAAGCAAAAACAAAAGCAAAATTTTTTTTTAGTTGTGGATGCCGGTAGAGCAAGCAATTATCTATAAAATGGTATATAATTTATTTGAAATAATTGTGAGCTTTTTTTTTATAAATTATTCCATTAATTTAAAATAGGTATATGATTTACAATTAACTCAAACAAATTAATAATGTTACAAACTTAAATAAAAAACATAAATAATTTAAATAATTAATTGGCCAGAAAAGCGTGAAGTTTTTGGTGTCACCTGATTTTAAGCGGTTTTCTGGTCCGTCACTCCAATCACCGAGCCGTTGCTAAGTAGGAACCGGGAGATCTGCTTATTAATAGTTCTCCAATACTATTTCTATGATCATATGCGAGGTAAGAAAGCCAGGCTTGTAAAAACTGTATCACCATGGATGGAGTACTTTCAGGATGAATCGGGGGGAAAAACCCAGCTATCTGTAATTGGAGGACTTTAGCAAGTACAGGTGAGATTACTCTAGGAATCAAGGGTGAAAGGAACCCCTGGCCCACCGAAACAAACCTTTGTTACGTCACTGCTTAAGTATACCTACTTATATGCAAATTGACGAATCTAAAGCTCATTGTCAAGAACGCACGTGCATTCCCCAGGGGTTCGAAGGTGGAATGAACCCAATACTTACGATTATATGGTGTAGTACAAGTAATGGTTATAAATTGCGCTATAATGGTAACTATCAGCGTAAGATTGTAGCCGGAATATTGGTATGATTGACTATAGCATACTGGATATTTTATTTTTAAGTCCACGTATGATAGATGATCTAGTTAAGATATCAATGATAGAGAGAGATAATATATTTTTCGATAGATGAATATTATCATTAACAAAAATAGTAGAAGAAAGTAGTTTAAGTTATGTATATTATGGATTAAAGACAAACAGCGACTCAGGGTTGTACATGAAAACTCGGATGAGTTTTTTTTTGGTTTCTAATAAATAAAAAATAAAAATATTATGATGACTTCATGTCAATTTTAACAATGTTTCCCTATTGTAGTTTCTCTCTTTAGGGCTATTAATGGCTAGTACCTAGTTGTTTTAACCGTACGTTATGAAATCATCAGTTAAATAATGTATTTATCTCTTATTGCTGGTTATCAGTGCATTTCCTTACTTTTACTTATCTTTGACAAGTGATAGTACCTTGGATAGGTTTACTTTATGAGTAAAAATGTGTATCTATCTTTATTTGCTGAAACGAAAAATTGCCGTTACGACAGTGTACTAGATTACGTGCCAAACCTCCTCAATTATGAGGAGTGACCCGTACTCTAACGTGAGTCACTATTGAGTTGAAACGAAATAAAATCGCAGCCTCACGTTACGTTGGAACAAACATAACTTGATTAACATGTCAAAGGTTTGCAGTGAAAAATAAAATAAAAACACAGCCATGTCAAGCCTCGAGCAGCACGCATCATAGGAATACACTACGCGAGTCATGGTCAAATAAATTAATATTCTCGCTATTTTAATACTTCAAATTAATTTATTCTGACTCTCTTGCTGATCAGGCAGACATTGTATAGTAATAATTTTAAGTACAGGCCGGAAAACCTCTTTAGGGGTGGAATTTAGTAAAATTCGTTTGCAGTTAACGTCTTGGTGAAAGAAAGGTACTTACCAAATTT